>OLKM01001603.1:42500-47500 GCA_900291075.1 Melanogrammus aeglefinus
CACACACACACACACACACACACACATACTCCTCCATCATCAGCATTAACCATAAAGCATATTCAAATTGCATCCGAGTGCGTGTGGAAAAACAAGACATTTTATGAAGGCAACGAGTCATTAACCAGCACACGATGAAGGCCGGGCAGATCATCTTTGCATGCCATAATAAAACCTGTAACAAGTCCATTTGATGTGAACATTACCCTGACATTTCCATGCCTTGTCACATGTCAAAATAAAAGCGTGGGCGCAATTGGCTGTAGCCTTAGCCAGTGAGCCGTGGCGCTGAACACAAGGTGTCTATGCAGAATAATAACAATAATATTCTCCTCAACCATCAGAAATGTTTCTCCACATCCCCTCAACCACGCCTGTCAGTCATCATCATTACACAATGTGTGCGTGTGTGTGTGTGTGTGTGTGTGTGTGTGTGTGTGTGTGTGTGTGTGTGTGTGTGTGTGTGTGTGTGTGTGTGTGTGTGTGTGTGTGTGTGTGTGTGTGTGTGTGTGTGTGTGTGTGTGTGTGTGTGTGTGTGTGTGCGTGTGTGTGTGGCCTTTGAATGCTAAATACAGAGCCAAAGAAACTGTTATCGTTTCCTCATTTTTGAAGGAACCCCCCTTCCTTCCTCCCTCTCTCCTCCTTACGTTACGTAATCGCTAGCTATTTTTATCTTAATGGCATACGCATAATTTAACAGTGTCTTCGCAGTGGATACGAGCCTCTATAGTTGTTTAATTAACTGAGACCAGAGAGACACAATACTGGGGACAGCACGCGCTGGCTGGTCGGGTGTTGGGTCTACGGGCAGGAAAACAGAACGAGAAACGAGAAGAAAGTGGGGGGGGGGAGAGAGAGAGAGAGAGAGAGAGAGAGGGAGAGAGAGAGAGAGAGAGAGAGAGAGAGAGAGAGAGAGAGAGAGAGAGAGAGAGAGAGAGAGAGAGAGAGAGAGAGAGAGAGAGAGAGAGAGAGAGAGAGAGAGAGAGAGAGAGAGAGAGAGAGAGAGAGAGAGAGAGAGAGAGAGAGAGAATGAGCGAGCGAGCGACAGAGCAGAGAGAGAGAGACAGCGAGAAAGAGAGAGAGACGGAGAGGGGAGAGAGAGACAGTGGGAAAGAGAGAGAGAGAGGGGGGGAGATAGTACAAATAAGAATCAAATAAAAAGAGAGATGGGGAGAGCTAAGAATTGAAAAGAAGATGACAGCCAGAGTTATTATAGCTCTCTCTCCCATTTCCTCCCACAGTGATAAGGAACAACTTTACTTCAAGGAGGTTGTATCAAAATGATAGAGCAGTGAAAGATGAACAAAAATACCTCCCCAATTCCACTTCATATTCTTTCTCAAATGGAGACATGTGAAGGCTTTATGGGGAGGATTCACAAATATTCTATATGTTAGCAAATCTTAAGGGGGTGTTAAAAGTTTATGCAACGGCTGAATATGATGTATCCCGTTCTCCAGCCTGATCCATTCATCTCACCTCTCTTGCGAGATGCCCTCTGCTGCTTCAATACAAGACCATCCAGTACTCAGACATGTGGCCTGCCCTGTACTTCTACCCATCATGAGCAATGACCTTGTCTCTTCCTCTCTGTTTCAACATTAAAACGTTGTTCATGTTTTAATCCATCATCCTCTTTACTTCTGTTCCTTTAAACCCCCCTTTTCCGGTAGCTTCCATTTGGAGAAGGACTCTTCCACTTCTACCCCCATGAGTCCACGAAGAGAAGCAAACGCAGTGCCCGCAAGAGACAACGTCTTCAGAAGGACAGCAGGGTAATCTCTCTTTCTCTCTCTCTCTCTCTCTCTCTCTCTCTCTCTCTCTCTCTCTCTCTCTCTCTCTCTCTCTCTCTCTCTCTCTCTCTCTCTCTCTCTCTCTCTCTCTCTCTCTCTCTCTCTCTCTCTCTCTCTCGCTCTCCATCCATCAATCCATCCATCCATCCTTCCATTCATAATCCTATCACGGTGAGTCTGTGTAACACCCATATATATCCAGCTAAAGCTACACTCTATAGTTTCAGAAGTGTGCTTAGAATTGCCACCTCACATTTCACCATAGATTTGCACATTCACTGTGATTACAGCTGAGAGCTTACTGTAAGCTAAGGCTGTAGGGCTAGCATAGCTTGGCTTCGTAGGGAGTGACCGGCCTCCTAGCATTCTGGTCCGCATAAGATAACGGTGCATGGTGTATCACACCCAGTATGCATTATGTTACTTAAAATATAATTTGTACATCTTTAATGTAAGCAACATACCGTCCCCTTTCTCCTCTAGGGATAATGAAGGGTTGTTTTGATGTTTTCTAATCCCCTCTTATACTTTCTTCTCTTTATCTTATCTCGTTGTCTTCTTTCGTAGCTTATGTTTTTTTTTTTGTTGATTATCTTAACTTGGCTTATTTTAGACTGGACTTTACTATAGACTATATGAATACTTTGTCTGTGTGTATCCTGGCACTATTAAGAGATAGAGCAGTCCGTCAGATGCTAATTAGCATAATGTGATGAAAGTCTATCTATTGGCAGATGGGTTTCAGTGGATTGTTGGTGCTTTGCTCTGTCTACATGACGAATACTGGGGGCAGCGGTATGCAATGAATCTCTTTTAATCATCCAATAGCTGGGCTTCATCTTTCAGAAGGATGAATTTCACCAGTAATCGCACTTAGCAACACTCATTGATATTTTATTAAGACTCCAAAGGATAAATGCTTACTTTTGGATATGTTTAATATAAACACACTAATACCAATTCCTTTGCCAATAGTACTATTACTATGGTCTAACCTAAGTTAGATCTAGCTACTTCAAAGTATCATTCACAAACCAAACAAAGGTAGATATTTTCCAATCCCTTAACAATCCTTTTTTAAAATACATTTATAAAAACACCCCTTTCTGACCCAGAGATCAAATGCCTCGAAAGCTACGTCTGGAGGACAAAGGTGCTTCTCAAATCAATGTATCGACTGTAGCCTGGTTTCTGTATGTACTGTTGGAGGAAGCTCCTCCCAGCACACAATATACAGCTCTGTCTAATTGTTGCGTTAAGCAGCGCTGTTCAAAATAAATGTAGGCCACTTAAAGATGCTAATTTCGCTAATTGAAGTGGCGCGACCCACCGGAAATCGAAATCTGCGCCTTTTATAACATTCTCTCTTTGCTAGGTTTAGTATTTTCTGAATGACTACCAAAGGGTTATGGAACTGTAAGATAAATCCGATTTGATTAACATTTACACCTTAACTTCAGCTTCTGAGAACTTTAATCCGCTTGAAAAAGATAATACACTTATTTAGACAGCAAACGTAGTCTGGGCGCATCTCTCATCCCTTATGTACCAGCTGCCACCCGTTCATTCAATTAACCAATTAACCAGTTAACCTTCGTAGAAAACAAGACAACAACAATAAAACCTACAGAAAGAATGGAAAGGGATATTCTGAAATGGATGCTAAGAAAACCCCACAAACAAACAACCATAGGTCGTAATCATGTTTTGACATAAAACCGTCTGAAAACCAGGATACCTTGTAATGGAAAATATCACTTAAAAGTGAATCAGAACATGCAGTTACATCATCTGAAGAAAATCTTCTATGTATTCCTTATCTGTCCTCCTCAACTCAAATCAGCTTACATTACCTTTCACAATCTTTATAGTTCAATTGAATGATTCTTACCATGAAGTCATATTTGATTATTATATGTTTATTCATTCATAACATCGCCCACATAAGTGAGTAAGTCTGTCCCTCTGTCCATTTACCAAGCCATTCCTCCATTTTCCTATTTTCCTTTAAAAAATGATCAGAGATACAACCTCACTGGCGGACGAAGGACAAGCGAATGAGATATCAGAAAAAAATGAACAAATCCACATGAATAAACATCATGATCATCACCCCTCACAAGAAGAAATAGACATAATTGAGAGAGACAAAGTGGGGGGGGGGGGGGGAGCGAGAGCGAGCAGGAAGGCACCTCAGGCCGGTTCAGATGAGGGTGGACTGTTGTGTCCCTGGAGCTGTACACGAGCAGGCTAGAGCGAGGAGTGTGTGTGCGTTGTCGTGCTGGTGCATATCTGTTTGATGGTGTGTGTGTCTGTGTGAGTGTGGATGTGTGGTCGTTATGACACACGAGGGTCAGAGCCCATCTCTAAGGAGCCTCCCCCCAACCCTAGCACGACACGTCCATCTGCCTGAGGCCGTGTGTGGACAGGCCAAGCTCAGGAAAGGTTTGTCTTGATAGAGTCACTCAGAAACATGCTCCATACGTTCATTTATTACTCAGAAGGAAGAAAGTCGGATATAGACGTTGTTGAAATCAAGTCAAAACGGCGTCAAAGCATAGCATTTTTATTTGAGTGCGATGTCGTTATTAATTGTAGCGCGATACTGATGTTTTTATTGCAGCCAGAATTCAATATGCTCTCAGATTTCTTCACTTATGTAGGAAATGTCAGATGACAGATTATGGGTTTCATTACAAACTATTTACATTCTGGTAATTTGTTACCAAACGCCAACACAGGGAAGATATTTCCTTCTGAAAACAACATTTGAACAGTTAATCGTGCTATTTTCTCGCTGGGATATATTTAAAATATATCCCAGCGGCTCATCAAATTGTCTACGTTCATGAAATAAATCCTGAAGGATCCTTTTTGAGTCAGTTTGATTTATGATTCAAATAAACTTTATACAAAAGCTTCAACTAACAAACATGAGTCACTGTATTCTGAATGCTTATTCACGTAAAGGTAAAAAATTCCAATAGTACTGGGAAAAAAACAGAGCACGGTTGAGAGAGAGAGAGGTTATCTTGAAGCTTCATGAAATAGTCTGTTAGTACAGGGTTAGGCTCCATGACCAATTTAGTATCAAAGCAAAGTCCTCTTGTTAAGAAAAAAATGGAGAACCTTGATGTTCATGGCCAAATGTAAAATCCCCCATTGCATTTTTTCCCGCAATTTTCTCTATTGGCGCCATTCAGCTTT
>OLKM01001603.1:52500-119585 GCA_900291075.1 Melanogrammus aeglefinus
TCTCCCTCGGTCTCCCCACCTCTCTCTAGTTCTTTCTCTCTCTCTCTCTCTCTCTCTCTCCCCCTCTCTCCCGTTCTCTCTCTCTCGTCAGGGGTGAGAGAGCCTGAAGGGGTCGGCGCACAGGAGAGCTGTTATTGGCTTCTATGTCCTTTATATTATTCAACTCTGCAGGTATTATCTCCCCCCATCCCCCCCATTCCCCCGTCCGTCCCAACCCAACCTCCCTCCCTCCTCTCTTTCCCCTCCACTCCATGGTGGTGGTGGGGGGGGGGGGGAGGTTACCATGACAACGTGTCGATGATGTCATGTTACCCTTCAAGCCCATCGGCTCATGCTGGGCGGTTGTTGTGTGCGGCGCGCGTCGTGCTGGTGAGATGTAAACCGTCGCCGCTTCTGCTCTGAACACGTCGTTTGTTAGCGATGGGAGCACTCCCATCGCATGAATAACCTTTGGTTATTTGGTCTTACGAGTATACCCCGGGACACACAATGCTGGGAGAGAGCATTTGTTTGCTAAATGAGAATCTGGAAAGTTCCCCTCGGCTTCACTTGAATGCAGTCCATCAGTTGGCGTAAGAATGAAAAAAAAGTCTTTATTTTCTATACTTTTCATTTACTCAGACTTGTCTTTTCCCCGACTACAATAATAATAATACAGTCTATGTGCGTACGATTTTATTACAAACACCATGCTTTACATGCTGCCAGCAAATACATGAACGTGATGCATATGCGTCATCGATACTGCTTGTCAATTATTAAGTCAAAACAGAGTGGGTAGAATACAGCACATTTTGGAAAATGTCAAGGGAGCATGGATTATACAGATCAGCTGGAAACTGGAGAATCAGTGAACCTCATCCAGGCGGAAGCTCATTGGCCCAGCCTCGGTGCAGCTGCTGTGAGGGGGATGTCAGGGAACCCCCCGCCCCCCTGACTAGTGCCGTCTACCTTTTGTTCTGTGAACCTCATAGATTTGAACGTTTGTCATATTTATCCTTTTGTTACTATTGTATTGGCCTTACAATTAGACATATGAAAGATGCACAGCTATATGTCTCTCTCTCTCTCTCTCTCTCTCTCTCTCTCTCTCTCTCTCTCTCTCTCTCTCTCTCTCTCTCTCTCTCTCTCTCTCTCTCTCTCTCTCTCTCTCTCTCTCTCTCTGCATCTCTACTCCCTCTCTTCTCTCATCTCTCTCTCTTTATCACTCTCTCTCTATCTCTCTCTCTCTCTCTCTCTCTCTCTCTCTCTCTCTCTCTCTCTCTCTCTCTCTCTCTGTATGTGTGTTTCTCTCTCTTCTGCCATCTTTACCCACCTCTCTTTATCTTTCTCTCTTTATATCACTCTCTCTCTATCTCTCTGTCTGCCCCCGACTGAATTCATCATGTGTGCTGAATGCCCTTCAGTCGGGTTGCCAGATCTGAGCAGTGGATCTGAAAACCGAGCAACCCCCCCTCACCCCAAGTGAACTGATCTGATGGAGCATGTGACCAGACAGCACACCTGTGTATGAGTACACAAGGTTGAATAAATAGCCAATACAAAAGACTGAGAGGAAGATAGAGAGAGGGGTACAGAGAGAGACAGAGAGAGGTAGAAAGGTAGAAAGACAGAGAGAGAGGGAGAGAGGTGGAGGTAGAGATAGATACAAGAGAGATAGACAGATACGAAAGAGACAGTGAGAGAGAGATACAGACAGAGAGAGAGAGAGATGTAGAAAGAGAGATCTACAGAGAGAGAGCTGTAGAAAGAGAGACCTACAGAGAGAGTGAGAGAGAGAGAGAGAGCGAGAGAGAGAGAGAGAGAGAGAGAGAGAGAGAGAGAGAGAGAGAGAGAGAGAGAGAGAGAGAGAGAGGAGAGAGAGAGAGAGAGAGAGAGAGAGAGAGAGAGAGGGAGAGAGAGAGGGAGGAGAGAGAGAGAGAGAGAGAGAGGGAGAGAGAGAGAGAGAGAGAGGAGAGAGAGGAGAGAGAGGAGAGGGAGAGAGAGAGAGAGAGAGAGAGAGAGAGAGAGAGAGAGAGAGAGAGAGAGAGAGAGAGAGAGAGAGAGAAGTAGAGGTATTGATATACAGACCGAGGTACAGAAGATACAGAGAGCAGTAGAGCGAGATAAAGCGAGCCACTGGGAGAGAGCGAGAGATACAGAGAGAGATAGAGTGAGCAGAAAAGGTCACTGCAGGTAAGATTAGCAGAGACTCCCTCACAGAGTTACTGTACTTACTAAAATGACATTAAATAAATGTACAGTTCTCAGAAAACCTTCCACAGGCACAGGCTTAAGAGTCTTCTTATCCGATCTGCATGACTGTGTTTTGTTTCGTGCAGTGCTCCCATTTAATTTCCCGTGTGGGGCACCTGCCCACGTGTTTGCATGTGCATGTACGTGTGCCCCTTGTTTTTCCTACTTCCTATCTTTCTCTTTCTGGAAAGATCTGCCATCGCAGAACACCTGGGTGTGTGTGTGAGTGTGTGTGTGTGTGTGGTTGTGTGCGCGTGTGTGCTTCCATCTGTGTCACTGCTCTTCTCAGAAGTGTGATTCCATCACTGCTGTCCACATGGAAATGAATTGCGAGGAGTGATTCAGGCCATTGTTTTCCCTGCTGTGACTACAGAATATCCCCAGTGTGGCTGTTACAACAGGTGTTCTGTCAAAACCATGGCTGCGTCGTTTGAGTCTGTGTGTGTGTGTGTGTGTGTGTGTGTGTGTGTGTGTGTGTGTGTGTGTGTGTGTGTGTGTGTGTGTGTGTGTGTGTGTGTGTGTGTTGTGTGTGTGTGTTTATGTTTATATTACAATATTATACATTGCTGCTTTTAGCGTCATAATTATAGCAAGATAGGCCATTGTGCTCCCTCCAGCCGGGATGTAAAACGTAATTTCAGGTCTCACATATAAACCAGACGGTACATTTAAACGATATTCGAAAGCGTATTCATTATTAATCTTCGAATATTTTGATGAAATTGGCTACTGCAGGATCATTAGTCATACTATTGGCAAACAAAGGGTGAAGTGATGGTATTGCCACGGTTTTATATAGTAGGCATTGCATAACCATCTACTGCACCCTTCATAAAATAACATCAACCCATCTCTCCTTGATTTGCATTCCATATGTTGTCTCTTTCTCTCTCTCTGTCCTACCCCTCTCTCCCTATATGTCGACTGGGTGTGTGCATGACTCCACTGTGTTCTAAAGTCTACATGCGGCCATCTTGTCCTTCCAGAATGCTGATGCTAGCTACGACTTCAGCAGCAACGACCCGTACCCCTTCCCTCGCTACACAGACGACTGGTTTAATAGGTGAGCCCATAGACTCCTCTGTGTGAGTATAACACACACACATGCACACAAACTAAGGTCTGGGACCTCTATTGATCTTCTCTCCATAGTGCACACTATGATACATGGATGACCTTCAAGGTCCTGAGACTCAATGGACAGATACTTTTCCATTAATAGAGTGCAATGGGAATGATATATTGTTCCCCATTTCAGCCTTGCTGTAACACAGCAGTGGCACTGCATCCCATAACACAAGGTGGATGTAGTGTTGTTCAAACAAACATAAGATTGGTGTAAACATGTACACGGCAGGGCTCTCTTTCAATAATAACTTATTCATTCCCACTCTCCCTATGAAATGAAATCCTAGCAGAGCATAAACATGGTAAATGACAGACAAATCCGTCTCCACATCCAATATTTGTCTGGCCTGGGGGGGTAGGTGGGGGTGTTCCTAGTGTCTACTGTGTCCATCAACCTGATGTAAGATAAGGTCCTTATCCCCCCCAGCCATCCACCCCCTCGCCCCCCGCCTAACGCACTGCATGATCCACTGCCCGCGGGGTCGCACGCGCCAAGGACAAGACGGTTACACAAGAGGGAGGGGGAATCCACCACGCCAGCCCTGGCTCCCACGTGTGGACAGAGAGGGAGAGAGAGAGAGAGAGAGAGAGAGAGAGAGAGAGAGAGAGAGAGAGAGAGAGAGAGAGAGAGAGAGAGAGAGAGCGAGAGAGAGAGAGGGACGGGTCGGGCGGAGGATGCCTATTGTCTAATCATCAGCTGGAGGTTATAAATAGCTACACTTAAATAGCTGGTTGTCCAGAATTTTTCTATGGGAAACACGGATATAAAAAGAAGGATAGAGATAAAGGGAGAGAGAGAGATAGAGAGAGAAAGAGAGAGATGAGACAGACAGACAGACAGACAGACAGACAGACAGACAGACAGACAGACAGACAGACAGACAGACAGACAGACAGACAGACAGACAGACAGACAGACAGACAGACAGACAGATATATAGAGAGATAAACGGATGGCAGAAAGACATACAGACGGTTAGATAGATCGATATAAAGACAGACAAATAGACATACAGATAAACAGATTGTCAGGCAGACACTGATGCTGACGTCATGCTCTGGTGTCTCCTGCATCAGTCACGGCACGCGGTGCGCTGGGGAGGTGTCGGCTGCCGCCAACAACAACATCTGCGGGGTGGGCGTGGCCTACAACTCCAAGGTGGCAGGTGTGTATACCCGATTGGATACCATGACATAACATCACAAGAGTAGCTATAAGGCATATTGCCATTTAGGTCAAACTCTACGGTAAACAAAATTCACAGTAGACAAACTATGCTCTCTACGAGTGAGAAGCCGTGCAATCTTCCACAATCTTAAATCACTTACCGCCAGCGCTTAAAGACCATGGCTTAAAGACGTCGCGCCGCTAGGACCTGGTATTTGTCAAGAAACAAATACAAGGTCTGGCAGCGGACGTTGAATCATTGTGCTGCAGCAGGGGAGATTCATCAGCAAGCATTTAATCGCCGAGCTCTGAAGTGCAATCCAATTTAGTGGGAGACTTCAGGTAAGGTTATGAATAATACCAAAAAGATGAAATGACCAAGCCGTCAGATAAGTGTTTTCCACCTGTGGTCCGTGAAGCACTAGTGGTACGTGAGGGTACTGCAGGTGGTAAGTGGGATTTTATTCTTGAAATAGACTAATTTACAATATCCAAAAATATATAGATTAGTGAAAATACATATATTAGAATTAATGTTGAGTAAACATATTATTAAGGCTTTATAAAAAAAATAAAATAGTGTGGCATTGTTATGTTTTCCATCTATGTTTTGTGTTTGTTCATGATTTAAGTGTGCTACGGTGGTCATTTAGTGAAGAACTGATGGACATCAATGTGCTTTTTATCTTCTTAATTTTTAAAGAAGGCCTGGAAACAGAAGACAACAGACAAAATGTCTTCATAAAGCGGGTTGGTGTTGATCTTTACAGGCTCTCTGTCTCATGGCAACACCGCTCTCTTATTATCTCAAAATATTTTTTTTACCTAAATAACACAATTATTTCTTAAACATTACAAAACAAATACATATATTAATCATATATAATAATGAACAACAGCACTGATATAAACTGAAATACAAGATTGCTATTTATATATTACACTTCTGTTTCCAACTTATATACAGTATACATGGAAACAGAACACAACAGACAGGCTCTGCATGTATGGAATGAAATGCAGTTAGTTAAAATTTACATTTACATTTAGGGCATTTAGCAGACACTTTTATCCAAAGCGACTTACAATAAGTACATTTGTCATAAGAAGTGCAACAATATATCGCTATCGGTACAGTAAGGATGTTCATAGAACCAAGTGCAAGTACAACAATCACTAGGCTAACCTATTCCCCGTGTTACAGCAATGATAGCAGCTACTGCAGTTGCTACACAGTTAAGTTCTATAATATACATACAATACAATACAAACACAATATACAATACAGTTGCACAATGGTGGCCAGAGGGGGGAGGGTGGCTATGCAGAGTCGAGGTGGACTCTGAACAAGTGAGTTTTGAGTCTTTTTCGGAAGATAGTGAGCGACTCTGCGGTCCTGAGAACGGCAGGGATCTCGTTCCACCACTGAGGTCCCAAAACCGAGAAGAGTTGTGACTTTGCTGAACGACCTTTGCTAGCTCTTAGCGATGGCGGTACCAGACGTCCAGCTGAGGTAGTTGAGCGGAGCGATCGAGCTGGGGTGTGTGGCTTTAGCAATGCTTGGAGGTAGGCAGGGGCAGTTCCATCGACTGCCTTGTATGCCAGTACCATCATCTTAAATTTGATGCGAGCTACTACAGGGAGCCAGTGGAGGTCCCGGAAGAGGGGGGTCATATGGGAGAACTTTGGTAGGTTGAACACGAGGCCCGCTGCCGCATTCTGGATGCGGAGCAAAGGTTTAATCGCAGAGGCAGGAAGTCCAGCCATGAGTGAGTTGCAGTAGTCGAGGCGGGAGATGACCAGTGATTGGACTAGAAGCTGAGCTGCTTCCCTTGTGAGGAAGGGCCGGACTCTGCGGAGTAGAATCCGCAGAAGTTCTTTAGAATCCAATTAGTTTCTAATGCAGTAACATTACTGTGATAGCACAACAGACTTTTAAGCTAGTTAACATGCACATGGTCTAATGAAAATAATAATAATAATAAACGTTGCATTAGTTAATAAGATTATTACAAAATCATCACAATGCATGCTTAAACAAATAATACACACTGCATTAAAATATACCACCTAAATTATATCTTTCTCCTTAAGCATATACAATACAGGGAGAACTGTTATATGCACATACCTCTGTCTCATGGCAACACCGCTCTAAAGAGGTACGGCAACACGCAACAGACAAAACACACCAGACCTGTAGCACAACACAACTCCACAAGAAGCTCCATTAGAACTAATACAATCTTAGGCTGGTGGTACTTGTGTGTAAAGGGGGCACTGGCACTCTTTGGTTAGTCACTGCATAGCTTTTTATATCTTACCGTTTGCATATGAAGTGGTCCACTTAAAGTCAAAGGTTGGGAATCACTCGGAGAGGCTGGACTGTTCTGTTTGAGTGTGTTGTGTGATAAATCGATATTATCAATACACAACTCTTCAGGCTTCCATTTCCTATTGATTTTTGTTCCTTGAAATCCGACCTCAAAGAGAGACTACAGCGAAAATAGAGCTATCCACTGCTTGTTTTTTATTCGCATCTTCCTTGGGATTTCCTAGCGTGTCCAATGTTCTGGCCTCCTTGTGGGAGTGTGTGTGTGTGTGTGCACTCAACCAACAACATGTTTTCTTAAAGAAATGACAGTGAAATCTTGCAACAAATGCAAATGTCTTTTTAGCTTGTTTTATTTAGCTCGTTTGTTGAATGTTTTTACATGTGATTTAAATGTTATTTCTTCCTTGGTAAAGACCTATGAATGGCCCTTGGGTTGAAGGATGCTATAAAAATAAACCTGTTTGGTAAAAAGCCTTTTAGGCAAAAACATTTTGAAGATTAGGCCTTTAGGGCTTGGATATGAAGGGTACATTACATTACATTTATTAAACTGATGCTGTTGCCGTAAACAATTTACGATAATTGTATCCAACAATGAAAATATAACCCAAAAAGTCAGGAATCATTTGAGTTTATAAATAGTCATAAAATGGGTAAGGGGTTAGTTTTATGGTTGGTTTTAGGAGTAAGGGATTGTGGTTTTAGGGAGTGTGAAAGGAAGTAGGGGATAGGAAGGTCTAGGTATTGGTAGGGCTAGGGTTAGCTGTCATAGTCTAGTCTCATCTAACATAGCTTTACTTTAGCTATGGTTAAGGTATGGATAAGGTTCTTCATGTATGTTATGCTTTAGGTATCAGAATGGGGTTTGATGCTCTAGATTCTTCTTGTTGTGCTTTAGGTATCAGGATGGGGTTTGATGCTCTAGATTCTTCTTGTTGTGCTTTAGGTATCAGGATGGGGTTTGATGCTCTAGATTCTTCTTGTTGTGCTTGAGGTGTCAGGATGGGGTTTGATGCTCTAGATTCTTCTTGTTGTGCTTTAGGTATCAGGATGGGGTTTGATGCTCTAGATTCGTTGTGCTTGAGGTGTCAGGATGGGGTTTGATGCTCTAGATTCTTCTTGTTGTGCTTTAGGTATCAGGATGGGGTTTGATGCTCTAGATTCTTCTTGTTGTGCTTTAGGTATCAGAATGGGGTTTGATGCTCTAGATTCTTCTTGTTGTGCTTTAGGTATCAGGATGGGGTTTGATGCTCTAGATTCTTCTTGTTGTGCTTTAGGTATCAGAATGGGGTTTGATGCTCTAGATTCTTCTTGTTGTGCTTTAGGTATCAGGATGGGGTTTGAATGCTCTAGATTCTTCTTGTTGTGCTTTAGGTATCAGGATGGGGTTTGATGCTCTAGATTCTTCTTGTTGTGCTTTAGGTATCAGAATTGGGGTTTGATGCTCTAGAGTTTCTTCTTGTTGTGCTTTAGGTATCAGGATGGGGTTTGATGCTCTAAGATTCTTCTCTTGTTGTGCTTTAGGTATCAGGATGGGGTTTTGATGCTCTAGATTCTTCTTGTTGTGCTTTAGGTATCAGAATGGGGTTTGATGCTCTAGATTCTTCTTGTTGTGCTTTAGGTATCAGGATGGGGTTTGATGCTCTAGATTCTTCTTGTTGTGCTTTAGGTATCAGGATGGGGTTTGATGCTCTAGATTCTTCTTGTTGTGCTTTAGGTATCAGGATGGGGTTTGATGCTCTAGATTCTTCTTGTTGTGCTTTAGGTATCAGGATGCTTGACCAGCCGTTCATGACGGACATCATCGAGGCCTCGTCCATCAGCCACATGCCGCAGGTCATCGACATCTACAGCGCCAGCTGGGGCCCCACGGATGACGGGCGGACGGTGGACGGACCCCGGGAACTCACTCTACAGGCCATGGCAGACGGGGTCAACAAGGTAGACGCTGTGCTGAGTTATTAGAGACCAATGCTTTGGTATTTAAATGTATTCAACAGCTATAAATCTATATTTTGAGATATTAAATTATTTTGGCATAATATAGTATTCACAGCATACTATACACTGCAAAACATCTTATACATGGCATCATCTTATTGTGATACATGTTTTTTGTAGCCTTAATAATTTATTAAGATAAATAATGTATTTTCAGATTAGTATCATTTTGAGAAACTTCCTGTACCATAGCTATATGGGCTTTGCAATATTAGAATGATGGGGGAAAAAAAAAGCATTTAAGCCTGATATCAAACCATAAATTACTCTCAACCGCAATGCAATGAATCCTTGTTGAACTGTTTAAAAAAATCAAAATTAATATTCATAGGAGTATTGTGAGACATACTGAATCATTTTGTACAACACTTCCAAATGGGAAAGTCCACTTTGACTTTGCATCGTCGTAGCCTAGCCAACTATACCCAAAACAGTTCTCCTCAGGCACTCTTCAGACATCATGAAGACCTAGAGGGTCCTATTTAAAGTCCCCATATGCTACTTTCACTCTCTTTATTTTCACCCACACATGCACACACACTCATACACCTATGCACCATAAGACTGCCTTTGTGTGGGTGGTACGGATCCGACTCCTACTTGAACCGGGCTATTCATGGGGAACATTGGCAGCATGGCGGCTGCCTTTGTGTCATGCTCTGAGGTGACCTCATCTCAAGGAGCAGGAGTGCTGAAGGAGTGAAATGGACTGGAATGCTTGGATAATTTCAACACATACTGATTAGGCAGACAGTCGGCCATCTTAGATGCTGATCAGCCCTTTGATGAACCGACGCGTGGGATACGCATACACTACTTACGACCGACAGACTTTTTCGGACAATTAGACGATTAGCATTTCCAATGTTAATTTTTCCATTACGGCTTGATGCACCAATTCAGTACCAATTTAGATGCCTTTTTTCTCTACTAGTTTGTTGAAGTGTACTTTGTTTGCTGCATCTTCAGACTTCGACAGCTTGGTTTGGTTAATTGCAGTGGATAATAAACAACAATCTTGAAGCGGGCTCTAATATGTTAGTTTGTACACATTAAATGAGAGTACTTCACTAATAAGTGTGCAGAAAATATTAGGCTTGTATTCCAATTGTCAAGAAGGGCTTGGTGAGATGCACTTTGTTTAGCTTAAAACTATAAGGATTTCGTAGTTCCAGTCAGAGCTCAATGTCTGGCTCCACATGAGTCACTTCCCCACAGTCCCTGATAAGATGGTAGAGAATTGGGGTTATGTCTATTGTGTGTATTGGTTATACCTTCTGTAAAAACTGAAATGCATTCTATTGCGTGATCGTAATCATAAAAGTGAAGATGTATGAATCAAACACAAATGGGGTTGTCGTTTTCGGGTTTTCATTCCATGAATACCAATAAGGCTTTCAAGACTTGGTATCACACGAGAACTGTCACCACATAATTATGACATGATGCGTCAAACTGGTCAGCGTTGTCATCGCTGCACATCTCTCATAGGCAATTGAAATGCTTTGGTCATGATGACCAAACTTTAACATTTTCAAACACGTCACCTTCCATTTTAAGGTTGTTCAATTTGAAGTTCATGTCTCTGTGTCGGTGTGTGTGTGTGTGTGTGTGTGTGTGTGTGTGTGTGTGTGTGTGTGTGTGTGTGTGTGTGTGTGTGTGTGTGTGTGTGTGTGTGTGTGTGTGTGTGTGTGTGTGTGTGTGTGTGTCTGCGTGCGTGTGTGTGTGTGTGTGTGTGTGTGTGTGTGTGTGTGTGTGTGTGTGGTGTGTGTGTGTGTGTGTGTGTGTGTGTGTGTGTGTGTGTGTTGTGTGTGTGTGTGTGTGTGTGTGTGTGTGTGTGTGTGTGTGTGTGTGTGTGTGTGTGTGTGTGTGTGTGTGTGTGTGTGTGTCTGTTCGTGTTCCAGGGCCGCGGAGGAAAGGGCAGCATCTACGTGTGGGCATCGGGGGACGGTGGTAGCTATGACGACTGTAACTGCGACGGCTACGCCTCGAGCATGTGGACCATCTCCATTAACTCGGCCATCAACGACGGGCGCACCGCCCTGTACGACGAGAGCTGCTCCTCCACACTCGCCTCCACCTTCAGCAACGGGCGCAAACGCAACCCAGAGGCCGGCGTGGTCAGTGTCCGGCTCCTCTGTGTGTGTCTGTGTGTTTGTGTGTGTGCTTGATTTTGTTCTTATTTGCACTATCCCCGCCTCCTCTCTTTCTGTAGGTCTCTCTCTCTCTCTTTCTCTCTCTCTCTCTCTCTCTCTCTCTCTCTCTCTCTCTCTCTCTCTCTCTCTCTCTCTCTCTCTCTCTCTCTCTCTCTCTCTCTCTCTCTCTCTCTCTCTCTCTCTCTCTCTCTCTGTCTCTCTCGCTGTAGATCTATCGCTCTACTTCACCTCTCTCTTTCTCTAGGTCCCTCTCTCTCTCTCTCTCTCTCTCTCTCTCTCTCTCTCTCTCTCTCTCTCTCTCTCTCTCTCTCTCTCTCTCTCTCTCTCTCTCTCTCTCTCTCTCTCTCTCTCTCTCTCTCTCTCTCTTTCTCTTTCTCTATTTCTCTATCTGTCTCTCTCGCTGTAGATCTATCGCTCTACTTCACCTCTCTCTCTTTCTCTAGGTCTCTCTCTCTCTCTCTCTCTCTCTCTCTCTCTCTCTCTCTCTCTCTCTCTCTCTCTCTCTCTCTCTCTCTCTCTCTCTCTCTCTCTCTCTCTTTCTCTGTCTGGGACTCAAACACCCTGAATACTTCAATGTACTTCCCCATATATATTAATCTTAACACAGTCAGAGAGCTGAATGCTACATTTTTCAAAGTCCTTTACAGCGGCACACTGCAATACCATTGACAGACTTATTTTCCGTGTTAAGTTATTGAGGACTTAATATGATTGAGGACCATTCCCCAGATAAGATACGCCCAGGCATCGCCGGGAAATGATGGGATGTTCAGACTGCTTGGTTAAATCGGCTGAGATACGTGGGATAATTCTACTGGGATTCCTCCCCCTCACATGTTGAGGCAATCCCAGTGGAGAACGCCTCCCGAGGTTCACGGTTCATTGTGCGGTTAAAGGGATTCTATTTTTTATTCACACATGGTTATTTAAAAATATACTGTGTGAACAACGAAGAGACAAGCCGAACACAAGCGGTGCAAATAAACAGCCTGGCTCCACTAAGTTTTGTCGTATGTTTTGACTTTGATCTTATTCTTGTCGTATCCTTTAGTTTCAAATCGGACTCCAACATTCTTATCATTTAATTTAAAGCCTGCCTTCAATAATTCTCATTGTAAGAAAT
The DNA here is from genome assembly GCA_900291075.1 of Melanogrammus aeglefinus. Classification (NCBI taxonomy): domain Eukaryota; kingdom Metazoa; phylum Chordata; class Actinopteri; order Gadiformes; family Gadidae; genus Melanogrammus; species Melanogrammus aeglefinus. The sequence goes on from OLKM01001603.1 coordinate 64,647, forward strand.
GGATTTCCTACAACACAACACCAGTCCAAACACATATTTTCTACTTTGATCAATTCCAATTCAGGCACGATGTCGCTCTAGCAATTGAAAAACTGGTTCTAAAGATGTGTTTTTTTGGTGGTGTTTTCCACCCAGCTGTTGTATCGAGTCTCTCAGAAATGACTCCGGTTGAAGAAGTAATGCTCTGGAGTTGTAAAGGCATGTGTCATTGTTCCTGGAGTTGGAGAATAAATAACTGTTTTTGTTCTCCCTCTAGTTGTAAGGCCTGCCTTTTACGCCATTCGGTTTCATGCCTATGATTTCATTCCTAGTGTGGTGGCGGGAGCTCTACATTACTAAGAAAAAAAAACACTACTAAGAAAACAAACATCGTCTTGGAGAGATGCATCTGCTAAATGACTAATGAGTAAATAACAAAGGGGTGTCATGATTCAGCACTGACTGATATATAGAACATGCTTGGGTTTGCAATGATCTCTGTGTATACACACACTAACAGACAACCACCTACACACACATTTAGACATACACCCACACCCACACAAACACACTCACACACACACACCCACACACACACACACACACACACTGACACACACACACACACACACACACACACACACACACACACACACACACACACACACACTCACACACACACACACACACACACACACACACACACACACACACACACACACACACACACACACACACACACACACACACACACACACACACACACAGACATTGTTTGTGTTGTGATGGCACCCATCACCCTGTGGCTGTGTACACATCCAGGGAGAGTCCCAGGGGTGCCTCTCACTAATTGCACTTCATTCGCCAATTATTCCTCATCATCGCAAACACAAACATCAGATATTTACTTTAGTAATAAATCCCATAAACAACTGATAAGGGAGACATGAATGCCATGGTAAGCGTCGCCATGTCAAGTCCATATCTGGCCACCAATGTTTTCATTCTTTATCCTTGTTGTTGCTTAGGTCGCTTAAGGATCTTTAATGCTGATGTTTATAAATACAGTATTGTAGGACTCGATAACCTAGTGCTACCTATTTATAACCTATCCACTAGTGATTTAGCAGACGGCTTTATCCAAATTGACACATAGTGAATTCATATGTAGGTCATTGAGGAGCAGGGTAGGTAGGGATCTTGTCCAAGAAGGCCTACAGGTGAGGCTGCAGACATCTTGGAACAAAACCAGTACTTTTCGGGCTTAGTAGTCAAACCGCCTAGCCACCACGGTAAAAAAAAGTAAAAGTAAAAGTGGCTTCCCCTGCTAACCTTCTCTACCCCAGCTCTGAGCTCCAAATGAATGAAGTGCATGTTCATTTAGTCTCCTCTGTGTTGGCGGTGACAGGCCACCACGGACCTGTACGGGAACTGTACCCTGCGACACTCGGGGACGTCTGCCGCTGCTCCGGAGGCTGCTGGGGTCTTCGCCCTAGCGCTGGAGGCTAAGTATGTACCTTGCCTCTCTCTCTCTCTCTCTCTCTCTCTCTCTCTCTCTCTCTCTCTCTCTCTCTCTCTCTCTCTCTCTTGTCTCTCTCTCTCTCCCTCTCTCTCTCTCTCTCTCTCTCTCTCTCTCTCTCTCTCTCTCTCTCTCTCTGTGTCTCTTTCTCTCTCAGTGTTTTTGTGTGTTTGCTCTCTCTCTCTCTCCCTCAGTGTCTTTTTGAATCACTCTCTCATTGAGCGGTCAATATATGTCTCCTTTAGTCACGTCAGAGCTTACTTAAAATAGTCACTGAGTCGAGAGTTGTGGCAGCTGAATCTCCCTCTCTCTTGCTCTTGGGCGTACTCTGCAAATTTTATTAAAAAAAGATGCATCAAAAAATGCTGATGATGTATAGATACAAGTTATTTTATTAACAATACTTGTATTATTTGTATCAGAGTCTGTTGCACTGCAAAACATGTTGATTGAAATGAATTGATTTCTTGTCAAATATCAAATTTCTGCACTTTCTCTGCAAGATAGAGCGAGATTATTGATTCTCTGACATTGATTCTCTCAATATTGGGCTATTATTTATTTATGTAGAGAAGGAGACATCCGATGCAGCATTTCCCCTATTCATTTTTGCTGTGTCTGTGATGAAAAAAGATTTGTTGAAATTCACTTCCACTTTGATTTCAGCAATCGTTTAAGATTGTTGCTGTAATTACACATTTTAACACCCATCCAATGGTGCAGTACGTTTCGGTAAACAAACAGGCAGGGAATGTCTTTACAGACAGCTGGTGAGTTATTGTGATGGGAATCAAATGAATTGAAAATACGATACAATCATATCGTTTTTAAATAGCTTAAAAAAAAAAGGCAAGCACAAAGTGGAGCCCAAGCATCAAATTCTCGCTCATTTATTAAACACTACCTCTGTCTCGCCCTTCTCCTTTTAACAGTTGCCATCTGTTATTCTTTTCTTCGTTAGTCTACCTCCTTATCTTAACAACTCCTATGACATGTTGCATGTTAATTAAGACCTGCATCAGAGCGAGCATAAAATGATATCCAAGAATGTTCTCTGTCTAGTTCACTAATTTTAGGTGCGCTCACACAGATTACATCCAAACTGCCGTGATTATCTTCTTCTTCCAGATTAAAATGCTGGATCCGAGTCTAGCTGGGGAAACACTTGAGACATCAACCAAGTAGAAACATTTTAAAATCGGTTTTATTTTGCGTTTATTCAATTCAAAGTCTTTTTGGCCTCTGAAGGACTCTGTATCCTTGCGGTACTCCAGCCTGACTGCAGTCAACTCATGAGGTCATTAACTACAACAACTTGACTGTCGGGGGCCCTGCATAAAGAAAAAGCCTGTTTGCTCTGCACACACAATAATGATGTCGCTCATTGAAGGTGGTCACTTGCGGTACACAAACCGCCATGCAAGTGGAGAGGCCCCCTCGTTTTTCCTTTTCCTTTTTTATTTGTTCAACCCCCCACCAATCACACTTGAGCCATGCATGGTCAGGAGTCAATGAGTCACCTCCAGAACAAAAGCTGTCACTCCCACACAGCGAAGATAAGAGAGGCGGTGGACCTGTCTCTCTCAGATAGGAGAGAAACGTGGGGGAATCCGTCTGGCTTCCGAAATGAGCCCCTGCTTTGATGTGTTGTGTGGATGGTTTGAGAAAAAGACCTGCAATCCACACATTTCCAGAGGATGTACAAGGGAAACCTTTGCTTTCCCTTGCTTATTGTGTATTGTTCAGAAATGTGTGGTGTCTCCCTGGGAAGGGTTATACTCCCTGACAAAAGTTACTGTGTTTGATCCCGTTTTTCCCCACAGACATAGTAGGCATCCTTGATCTGAGACGCCTAACCCCTATCTGCTCCATCATGAGGATTGATCTGAAGTCGACCTACTGTGATTTTGGATGGGTGTTAAGCTGAGAGGGATCAAAACTAGTAAATTTCGGCTGAAAGTCCTCCTCCAGAATACGGGGAGGTCAGCCGTCAAGCCTCAAGCATCACTGAACCTCAACCCATCACCACCCTCTCTCTCCACCCTCACCCCCTTCCCCATCAATCCCCCCCCCCCCCCCCCCTTCGCCCCACAGTCCTGACCTGACATGGCGGGACATGCAGCACCTGTCGGTGCTCACGTCCAAGAGGAACCAGCTTCACGACGAGGTACACCAGTGGCGCAGGAACGGCGTGGGCCTGGAGTTCAACCACCTGTTTGGCTACGGTGTGCTGGACGCCGGCGGCATGGTGAAGATGTCCCACGAGTGGAAGACCGTCCCCGAGCGCTTCCACTGTGTGGCCGGGTCCATCCAGGACAACCAGTAAGCAGAAGTTGTATACAAGATGTGGGCTGTAGTGTATGTTTATGTTTAATGTGGCAATGAGTGTGAACATGGGCAGGCACACTGGAAGGATTTCTGCCTTTTCAGTCTTCAATGAAACACCTGGCCATGAATTTTATAGGCACATTTTATCGCGGCAAAATAAACAGAGATACAAAAGAATAGGTGTTATTATGGTCTAAACTCTTAGGATTAGGGTAAGGGTTAGGTTTAAGGTTACGGTTACGGTTACGGTTTCCCATGAAAGTATATGTGTTGTGAAGTTGGGAAAAGCAAAAGAGTTAAGATGAGCGATCATGTGTGCAAACCTGCTACGTCTGATTTGATAGAAGCTGTAGTTCATGGGTGACTACTACTGACTGAAGAGCACAAAGAGGTCAAAATAGTGAAGATAGATCAGGATACTGTAAAAGAGTTGACTCTAATTATGTGGTTATCTCTGGACCGCACTCCAGATTCAAACAAACTGGAGATTGCCATAATATTTATCCATCCAATCATAGCATCAGATTATCAGTCAGATTATTAGGCTAAACAATAAACTAAAAACCTACGACATGCTATCCAAGATATTGTCTAACACATAACATAACAAATAGTAGGCACATCCAAAAAAAATCCAATACCCTTTTGTGTGTGCATTCCTTGATCAAAAACAAATTGTCAAGTAAGACACAATTTGCAGCGCATCAAGAGTAACACAGTCGTTCTGCATGAGAGATGCATCTGTCATCTGTCCAAGAGCTGCAATAACAAGGGGTATGAAGTTAGGGTGCTTAATTCTAAGTATTTGTGTGTATTCCCTGGGTGCTGGTCTTGGTGTGTGTTCCACAATGCTGTAGGCTGAGCAGTAGTTTGATTACAGTCAAGCCATCTGGTGCACACTCTGGAGGACTCTCCCTCTCTCTTTGGCCTAGTGGTCGAGAGCTGTAATGTGTAATGCGTAATCTGTCTACATGCCCATCTAGTTGTCTATCATTTTCCGTCTGTGTCCATCAGTTTGCTTCTCTCCCTGAATTCTCTGAACTCTACCTGCCTGCCAATCTCTCAGTCTGTATGTGTCTGTTTATGCTTCTATCCATCTATCGGTTACTGTCCTTTTTTCCCTACATCCATCTTCACATTTTTCTGTGTCTCTTTGTCTCTCGGTGTCTACATATCTTCCTGTCTATTTTTTTTGTCTCCCTGTCTTTCGGAACATCGGCCTGTCTCTCTCTGTCTTTTCCTGCCTGGTTTTTGTTTTTTACCTACCTCTCCCACATGTGTGTCCTGCCTGCAATCTGTCTGCAATCCTCCTGAGGGGCATCCTCCTTTACCTGCTCCACCCCCACTCCATGGACCCCACCCCTCCTTACCGCGTGCCAGTCTGTTCCATTCCCCTTCACCCCTGCTGGCTCCATCTCCCACACTCCACCCTCTACCCCCCTCACTCACTCTCTCTCTCTCTTTCCCGTCAATCCTCCACTCCTCACCACACAGTCTAACCTCTTTTTGTTCTCCGTGCTCTCGTGACTTTGTCTCTCCAGAGGTCCTCCGTGGCTATAATTAGAGCGGCCACACGTTCCCCAGCGCGGTGTGACCTAGCAACACCGCTGATTATGCTGAGTGACAACCAGGAGAGATCCCAGGCAGAGGGGATTGCTTACATACTCATACAGGGTCTGCGTATGTAGCCTGTATGGACGATAATGCCAGTCCCGGCTGAAAGGTTGTGGGCTCCATCCTCCAATCTCACTGCATATATTCATGTCAAAACTGTGACTTAAAATGTCCCAATAATAATAATAGTAATAATAATAATAATAATAATAATAATGTATTTTATTTATGGGCACCTTTCTTGGCATTCAAAGTCACCTTACAAAATCAAACATTCATAAGAGCAAACAAAAAACCAACAACATAATAAAACAGTGTACAAGAGAAAAACAGTGGGGTCATTCTAGTCCCAAGAATGCAACTGACTTAAAGTGAGTAGTCTTGGCTGAATAGATACATTTTCAGGTGAGATTTGAAGGTGATCATGGTGTTGGATGTCATGAGGCAGAGAATTCCAGTGGTGGGGGGGCTGAGCGACTGAATGCTCTTGACCCCATGGCAGACATGGTGGACTCGAGTCGCCTGACTTGACTCGAGTCAGACTCGAGTCGCAAATTTGAGGACTTGAGACTTGCTTGAATAACACTGATAAAAGACTCGACTTGACTTTGACTTGACTTCATGACTTGAGACTTGACTTAGACTTGAGACAGATGACTCATAATGACTTTTTTAAAGTTAGATTAAGTTAGAAATTATGATCATATGATCAATGATCATAAAAAACATTTTCAAACTATTCACATTATGGTTTGAGAATGTTCGCAATAGTTTGAGTTATTGTTAATGTTAAGACATTGTTATTGTTAATGTTGAAATAAAACTCAACTTATGAACCACTCTCTTAACTGATTTTTAAATGTGGAAACTGGGTTAGATCATCAGATTTTTGTATGACTTGACTTGTGACTTGATTCACCTGAGCAATGACTTGACTTGTGACTTGCTTCATTCTTACCACAGTGACTTGGGACTTGCTTGAGACTTGAAGGTTATGACTTGAGACTTGCTTGTGACTTGCACATGAGTGACTTACCCCCACCTCTGCCCCATGGTAACTAGGCGAGCAGGTGTGAGGGTGAGCTGGATGGAGGAAGATGATCTGAGAGAACGGGTGGGTGTCTTGATATGGAGATGCTCGGTAAGATACTGAGGGGCAAGATTGTTGATGGTCTTGAAAGTGAGAAGCAGGATCTTGTAAATGACACGATATTTGATGGGGAGCCAATGGAGTTGCTGCAGGACAGGTATTATGTGACTGATGGAGGGGGTTTTAGTAATGATACAGGCTGCAGAGTTTTGTACCAGTTGTAATTTATGTATGGACTTAGCAGGTAAACCAAAGAGGAGAGAGTTGCAGTAGTCCAAACGCGATGCGGCCATAGTGTGAACCAGAATTTCAGCACTGTTGGGGGAGAGAGATGGGTGCAGGCGAGAGATGATATGTAGATGGAAGTAAGCTGACCGAGTGACATTATTGATATGGGACTGAAATGATAGGGTGCTATCCAGGATGACACCCAGACTCTTGACCTGGGGAGAGGGGGAAACTGATGAATTGTCAATGGAGATGGAGAAGTGATTCATTTTACAGAGGTTGGATTTGGTGCCAATAAGGAGGATTTCAGTTTTATCACAGTTGAGTTTGAGAACGTTTTGGGAGAACCAGGATCTGATTTCCTTCAGTCAATCAGAGAGGAAGGTGGGAGGGAGGGTTGTGGTGGGTTTGGTGGACAAGTAGAGCTGGGTATCATCTGCATAACAATGGAACTGAATATTATATTTATGGAAAGAAAATGGCCAAGAGGGTGGAGATATATAATGAACAGGGGGTTCCAAGGAAAGAACCTTGGGGTACACCAGAGCAGAGGGGGGATGAATGGGATCTAAATGTTTTGAGTTGGACAAACTGAGTACGTCCAGACAGATATGATTTAACCCAGTCCAGAGGTGTATCAGATATTCCAAGGGAGGATAATCGGTCGATGAGGATGGTGTCGGAAATGCTGTTAAAAGCAGCACTCAGCTCCAGGAGGATCAGGATGATGAGTAGTCCAGCGTCCGCAGCCATGAGGAGGTCATTGGTTACTTTAACAAGAGCTGTTTCGGTGCTATGAAGTGGGCAAAAGCCTGATTAGAACTGTTTGTAAAGACTATTGTGAGAGAGGTGATCATGAATCTGAGAGGCAACTGTTTTTTCCAGAATTTTTGAAAGGAAGGGGAGGGTGCAGATTTGGCGGAGATTGTTGAAGTTGCTGGGATCAGCACCGGGTTTCTTGAGAATAGGGGTTATTGCAGCTGATTTGAGGGGTGACAGAACAGTACCAAAGATGAGAGAGGAATGGATAATTGCAGTTATAAGAGGGGTCAGGGATTGTTCACTATTTTCATAAGTTTTGGAGAAAGAAACTGTGTTTGACTCCCAACCGAAAGGATCTGGGGGTTGATACCACATGTCTGCAGCCTAACCTCAAAGCAAGATTTCCTTCCACTCTTGTGAGGCATTGATAGAGACATGATCCTTTATCTGACCTGCCTGCCTCGTGTTTGGATGTCCGCCGGATGATGCAAGTCTATGTCTGCCTTTGTGTGTGTGTGTGGGTGGATGAGTGTGTTTATGTGTGTGTGTGTGTGTGTGTGTGTGTGTGTGTGTGCGTGTGTGTGTGTGTGTGTGTGTTTGTGTGTGTGTGTGTGAGAGAGAGTGTGCATGTGTCTATGTATGTATGTGTGTGTGTGTGTGTGTGTGTGTGTGTGTGTGTGTGTGTGTGTGTGTGTCTGTCTGTCTGTCTGTCTGTCTGTCTGTCTGTCTGTCTGTCTGTCTGTCTGTCTGTCTGTCTGTGTGTGTGTGTGTGTGTGTGTGTGTGTGTGTGTGTGTGTGTGTGTGTGTGTGTGGGAAGATGGGCATGTGTGTTTGTGTGTCTGTCTGTCAGTGTGTGTTTGTGTGTGTGGGACAGTGTGCGCATGTGTGGACACACATACATTGAGAGTGAATTTGTGTGATAACAGAAATTACAATACCAGAGATTATTTATTATACTCAATTATGGTAGTCTAGTATAGTCCTTACAGCCATAGAAAGAAGAAATATGTAATTGTTCAGTTCGGAAAAGGGTTGTCATCATCATGTCGACTCTAAGCAATTAAGTTTGTTATGTAGTTGCTAATTACAAAAGTGTCTATCTATTGAAATATTCACTTCATTGCAAACCAGCAGAGCATAGCATGCAGTCGCACAGCCTCTCACAACAAGCATGCCTCAGTTCTTGCACGCTATCTGCAATACTGGTTAGCAACCCTAGCATCGTATTTCATGGAGCTAAACAGCTTCTTATTACCTGCTATATTAAGCCGAGAAACTCTGTTGGGGCCATGGCTGGTATATTAATCAGCAACATTCGTGCCCCCTCACTTCCATCTCATCCGCGACAGCCGTAATTGCTCTTTCACATTATCAGATGGAAACGATGCTACCTGCCATGCCGGGGAAATTTGTTGTTTAGGAAAATGTAATAATGCACATGATCCTACCCCATCACCACAACAGCAATAATAACTGTAATAATCATAATGGAGAATGATTGAGACAATTGCAAATAAACACATACTTGAGGGCTTATGTACACACACTTTGATATTTTTTATTACTGTATTGCTCATGGGATAGACCTCTGCTCACCAGAGTGTGGCATATTCCCTCAGCGAGAGCTGTTCAACTCTGCCTGAACGGACACACACTGTGTTGAATGTACCTTAAGATTTGATTTTATGTTTCGAAACCTTGCCATTTATAATCGAAACGGAAGAAATGTGTTAAGCCCTATAATTATTTGAATTATTATTGTTGTTGCGGTTGTGGTTCGTTTATATTATTACAACACCACCCCTGGGCACATTATGTGATGTTGACAGTACTTTGAAAACTCCCCCGCTGATCATGCTCGGTTTTTCTTGACGCTTCAATCACTCAGCTCACGACACTGCCATCGGTTAGCATGCTGTGCTTAGCATAGCGGTTGGTGAATTATTCTTCCGTCTCACTTGTCCCCCTCCCTTGCTTTGGTTCTGCCTCACCCGGTGCTTTCATTTCCACTGTGTTAATGTGACATGGTAGTGGTGGCCACAGAGCAGGCCTGGAGCGCTTTACAAAGCTATCATCGTGGTTTTTATATCAACAAGAAAGAAAGAAAGGACGAGGACATTGTCAGCCAGATCTTGTAGTTAGGCGGCAGAATCAATATTTAGTATTCAGGATAACACATTTTTGCAATTCAAGGACAAACTGGGACAAACCCATTTAGCTCAATAAAAGGGATGTTGGCAAACCTACTGTATATACACATTAGAGAACCACCATTAAAGTCAGTCTTTTCAAGGAGGCTGGCAGTATCGCAGGAACAACACAGGTGTCGCTCATAACACTAATTATGGGTCTGCTCCCTTTATCTCCCAAGGCACGGGTAGTAGTCCGATTTAGTGCGGACAAGAAAAAGCTGCACTTCATTGCAAGTCTGAAGTTCAGATTCGGGATTCCAGACTTCCAATCCACATGTGTACAGTTGCGTCTGCCTGGGAAAACATGGACGTTTATGAACTTCACAAGCCTGTGGACCTATATCAGTTTCCACAGTTCCATTTGCGAAGAGAAACTGCATTTAACTATTTTTCTTCAGGTTTTACAACAGTTGATTTAACTTTATACCCTCTATCTATCAAACTAGTGCCTCAGACCAAACACGTAGCAGCCCTATAATTAGTGTTATGAGCGACAACTGTATTTCTACTTTGATGAAGCCTCTGCGAAAAGCGTCCCTTGCCACTCCAGGGTTACATTGGCGTAGATGAGCATTACCATAATCAGTGTGCCATATTAACCACAGATGCATTATTCATCACATAAAAAAACAAAAGGCCATTTCTCTCCTGAGATGCATTGAATTAATTAATTTCCAAAATAATTTGCCTGTGTGTGACGTGGGTTTAATTTGTTTTAATTTGAATGTTAATGCGCAGACTTCTCCATTAAAATGGTCTCTAGGTCTGTCACTGGCTTCCAGGCCTCCCAGTCTGCCTTGTCTGCTGACACCCCTTTGATCAGGGAACAATCATTCAAACATCAGCCATTCAAGTTTCCATCTCTTTGAGTTTATATTCAACAGGTTTTTACGTAACAAAATCATACACAGGAGATATTAAAAGGTAGCCCTCCAAAATGGAGCGGGAAGGATTTGTTATTTTAGTTTTCTAAGCACATCATTACTAAAGGTCATGTAAACGAACCTTGACTCAATGTTTAAGAACGCAGGGTGCTCAGGGATGCTCTTCTCAGATGCTCAGATACTCGGTGCTCAGCTTCCGTGTTGAAGAGTAAAAAGCAGTGGAGGTAACACATTCAGTGGTTTCCTCTGGACTGCACTCTTGTGTCTTTGTAACCAGAGGCGAAGGCCTTTGTAAGACCCTGCTCGGTTACAGAATGACCTCAGTGTCTAGGAAAAAGTAGTCCACCCTTATATCGAAAGTCTGAAGAATGACAAACAACATCAACATTTAATTAATGTGAATGAATGAAAGTGTAGTTACTTCATCACCTTTACCTGAAACAACAACATCATACGGCTAATATCCTTTGGTCAGCCGTCAAATTAACCATTGTTTCCAATATAATTTTTTCTTCTAACAAACAGCATTGTTTTCATGGGGGTTCTCTCTCTCTCTCTCCCTCTCTCCCTCTCTCCCTCTCTCCCTCTCTCCCTCTCTCTCTCTCTCTCTCTCTCTCTCTCTCTCTCTCTCTCTCTCTCTCTCTCTCTCTCTCTCTCTCTCTCTCTCTCTCTCTCTCTCTCTCTCTCTCTCTCTCCCTCTCCCTCTCTCCCTCTCTCCCTCTCTCTCTCCCTCTCCAGTAAGATCCAGTCTGGCGGGCGGCTGGTGCTGACCATCGACACAGACGCCTGCCAGGGCCAGGACAACTTTGTGCGCTACCTGGAGCACGTGCAGGCCGTCGTCACGGTGAACGCCAGTCGCCGCGGCGACCTCAACATCAACATGACCTCGCCGATGGGCACCAAGTCCATCCTGCTGAGCCGCCGGCCACGTGACGACGACGCCAAGGTGGGCTTCGACAAGTGGCCCTTCATGACCACGCACACCTGGGGCGAGGACGCCCGGGGCACCTGGGTAATGGAGGTGGGCTTCCAGGGGCCCGAGGCCCAGCGGGGCGTCCTGAAGGAGTGGACGCTCATGCTGCACGGTACACAGAGTGCCCCGTACATAGACCAGGTAGTGCGCGACTACCAGTCCAAACTGGCCATGTCCAAGAAGGAGGAGCTGGAGGAGGAGCTGGACGAGGCGGTGGAGCGCAGCCTCAAGAGCCTGCTGAGTAAAAACAACTGAGCCACCGTCATGCATGGGTGCCAAATGAAGCCCCCCCCCGTTCTCTCTCTTTCTCCCTCTCTCTTTCTTTCTCTACCTCTCTCTCTCCCTTCCCTCTCTCTCTCTTTCTCCCTACCCTCTCTTACTCCCTTTCTTCCTCTTTCTCTCTCTCCCTCTCTCTCCCTCTTTATTTCTCTCTCCCTCGTTCGCTAGCTATCCCTTCTTGCTAGAGCACCTATCCACTCAGTCAAACTCTTGGTCAATCTCTCTCTTGTTCTTATGATCTTCTTGTTTTGTCTACCTCTCTCGTTCTTGACTCTAGGCGCTGCCCATTTTGGTTTTGTGTTTGAATTAGTACCCACTTAAAAATGAATGTTTCTTGTAATCCAAAAACATAATAAAAGTTTAACCTTCAAAGAATCTGTTATATATCGCGAGAGAGAATGAAACAGAAAAACAAAACCATATATTTGTCTGTTTTTTTACAGTCTACAGAATTGTACATACAAATACGATCTCTACTGTTACATCTTCTTGTTCTTGGCCTTTCCCCCGCACCTCTCTACAGTCCACTGTTGTACAGTTTGTGACTGTAAATTAATCTTGGTGTCTACTTAAAGTTGAATATCTTGCAAACCGAGCGGCGATACTTCTTTCTGTTTATATTTTTGTGACATGCACTGTTTCTATATAAACGAGGAAAGGAATGTTTTGATTGATTTTGCGGTATGTGGTCCTCCATTTCATAATCTTTGACGATATACTAAATAATAAATATATTCAGATGTTTGCTAAAGCATTTGAGTGATTTGCCTGTCCCTGAACTGAATCATAGCCATAAAACAGAGCAAGTTATTAAAATCACCCCATAAAGGAGACATACCTAGACACATCAAAGATAATTGCTCTGGTTGATTTTCAAAATCGTTTTTCTTTTTCAAATAAAGGTACGATCAACACGATCATTGAACAGCTGTTTCTCTCAATACAAATGCCCATCAAGGCACATAAAAAAGGGGTTGCACCTGGCTGGAACTGTTTAGTCCTCTTTTGCATTTTTTAAATATGCAAAGTTGATGGATGAAGAGATAAAGAGCTGAGAGTGGGGGCTGCGGAGGCATTGTTAGCAATGATGCTGAAAGTCCCTGACACACCGAAAGGCCAATTCATCATTTAGCCGTTTCTTTAAACAGATAGTTTGCGTCCAATGAGGCTAGATTATCCATGGAACATGATGAATGATTAAAAGTTTAGGCTTACAGTTTTTGTTTTATATAACACCGTAGTGCACGTTAATATACAGTTGGCTAAAAGGTTTCAGTCTTTTATAAAATGAACGGTGTGATAAAAATGATCGCTCATCTCACTCTTTCTCCTCACACGTCTGTTTCCTCTGCCTTGCTCAGGACACAATGTAAAATGTAGGTGAACGCTTCCACATTCAATCCAGGAAGAATCAATGATTCAGACCCTTAAATGATTGAATCGAGAAACTGAAGATAGCACACTAAGTGTATTTCATGATTCAATTGGGCCAAGTTGTGCTCTAACTAGAGATTCAAGACAAAAAAAAAGACAATTAGGGTATGTATGACTATTTTTTTATTATGCATGATATCAATCCAAGCTAATTGATACACAGCAAAACTGTTAATTCCAGGCAATAGCATTCATTTCAACTTCATAAGCTTCAGGGCTGAAAGTCGCAAAGGGCGGCGTAACTTTCTATGCAATTTTCTTTCAAACTTTTAGAGTTTTTCGTGGCTTGGGTCACCAGCATGTTCATCTTCCCCCAAGTGTTGCTCTATCATGAAGACGGCTATAAGAACAACAGCAGCAGCACTAGTCCCTCGGGAACCAGCATATGCTTGAGGCAGAAGGCAGCGAGGTCAAGCAAATGAAAGGCACACTAATCCTCCATCATCATTGTCTTCTTCACGGAAGCAAATCTCCCCACGCCTCACGAGTTAAGCACCACTTCAGGTTCTGGGTTTCTTCTTGCTGATCTTCTCGACGGTGGTCTCCACCACCAGGGCCGTCTCCTCATAACCCTTCACCTTGTTGTCGCCGGACAGCCTCTCCACCGTCTCCAGTACCTCCACCTTCTCGTAGCTCAGGGTGTCCGGGTGGTAGCTGCAGGTCGGAGGGCTGCCGGGCGTGGGACGGCGGGCCTTAGGCCCGGTCGGAAGGGTATCCCCCGGGGAAGGGTAGGGGCCTGCTGGGCGAGGAGCGGGGCCGGGGACGGGGCCGGGGCCAGGGCCGGGGCCGGGGGCTGGAGATGGCTCGGGGTCCTTGGCCTTTGGGTCTCCGTTTCTACCCTTGCCTCTACCGCCACCTCCATTATCTCCACCTCCTCCGTCCTTTCCCTTGCCGCCATTGTCGCCCTTCTTATCACCGCCACCAGAGGGCAGCGTGGGGTCGCTGGGACCGGGCATGGGCGGCGGTGGAGGCTGGGGGTAGACGGGTCCACCGGGCCCGTAGGGCGGGTCGTAGGGGGGCATGAACATCCCGTCCCCGGCGGTGACAAAGACATGGCCGCCGGAGGGGGAGGAGGTGCAGAAGCAGGGGTCCATGTAGCTGGCGTCCCCCGTCACCAGGACGTAGCGCCCCTTGGTGTAGAAGTCGGCGATGGGCTCAGGCCTGCGGTACTTCCTCATCCGGTCGCGCACGATGTTGCAGAGCGTGTCGAACGCCTTGCTGAGCTGGGCGCCGTCAGGGACGTCCTGGGGGGACGGCCGTGCCCCAGGCACGGAGCCGGTGCTCTGCTCCGTCCTCTTCACCACCTCATCCTCCCCGCCGGCGGCGTCTCCGTGGGAGGGGGCAACGGGACGGTCGTCCTGGGAACAGTCGGTCACGTCTCTTGGGCCAAGATCCTTCTTCTTCTGCACCTTCTTGGCCAGGTTCTTCGGGCGGGGCTTGATGGTGGTGATGTCCTGGATGGCCTGGGTGAGGTCTGGGGGGGAATGAGGTCAGAGGACATGGTGACGTCTGGAGGGGAGCGCACAACTCTCAGCGTGAAACCATTCAATGTGTTGCGTTGAATTATGGGCTGTATCATTATGGGAAATTTTGCTGACATTAATGGGTGATGTTAACTACTTCCACTATTTCTTTTTAATTATAGTCATACAATTGACATTCCAATTGCAGATTGCATTCCAAATGTGTTTGGTTAAGATTCTGTACCGGCCAATAGTAGCTTGGTATTTATATAAATATTGGAAATTGTATCTGCGAGGAGGAGAGCACTTTTCCGAAATATATGTATATATGTAATGAATTAGTAATATATACTATGTTTTGAATAAAAAACGTTATGTTTTATAGAATGAGTTACCTCATCTCTCATCAACCCTGTGTGTGGCATGCAAGTATGTTTGTGTCTTGGGTATAGATATTTCATTTAGGTTTATTGCAGATGTCAGACTACATTTTGTACATTTGCTACACTATCCGCTGAGACACTGAACACTTTGCCTTGAGTGGAGGCTGAATTTCTAAGAACTTGATGAAGCCGAGTGGGCTGACGACACAATAGCCGGTGATTTGAATGTTTAATGAATAGAGATGATGAGGACAGCACGTGACCCCCGGCGTGTGGGTAAACTCACCTCTCCCTCGGCTGGGCGCGGTGGGTGCGTGCGGGTTGCAACAATTAGTGGTGAACAGGGTAATGGGTGTGCCAATAATCGCTGAGTTCAACCTGCAGAGATCAGAACAGGTTCAACCAGACAACGAAGGTAATAGCCAGGGGAAGGGGATCCCTGGGTACATACATTTCATATAGACCTGCAATATTAATTATTTATACCAAATAAAAATTAAAGGGAAAGAAAGTTTACACAGAAATTTGAAAGCATGAACTGAATATGAGGAACAACGTCATGTGGAAGTGACTGTGGTACAGCACTGCCATCTGTTGGCGGACATAAGGAAATGTGCTTGGTTGAAGGCTTCAACTATGTGTAGATTTTTCTGGATATGCGTTTTCCGGATATGGTTTATAGATTAGTATGCTCATTGTTAATCATCACTGTAATGTATCACTGACACCCCCTTAAGGGGAGCAGTATCCCACACTTAACAATAACATCATGTTTCATTTATTCACCACCACTATCTTGGCCTAATCCCCATGCTTATTCCCCCTGTGTCTCGATTTCCAAATGTGGGTCACCTTTATTACTCTTGATTTCTGATTATGTTTACCTGTGTTTCTGCATGTTTCTCAGTTATTTTTTTTCATTCTGACCTAATTGCTGTGCGCTTTGTTCTAACAAACCATAGGCCTGTTGCCTGTCAAGTTGTTGAATCCCTGTGATGGTTTCACCCTAGACAACCATTAACCAGGAACCCCTGCGGTCCGTCTGAACATGGATGAACACACGTTGCTATGGAGTCACACTCTGTCACCACCACAGATGGTTGGGGACAGATCAACACTGGCTTCTTCAACCACTTTGAAGTGATGAATCGTCTTTTTTTTTTAAAGAATCCTCTGTACTGAAGCATGTGTCCTTGTGAAAAATTCACTGTTCCTTTGTTGATATGCTGCGAAACAAACATCTAAATCCATATATTGTATTGTCGGTTTCAATTGTTTGCGGCCATGTTTGGAGTCTCGTGCTCAAACATTGGATGTAAACAACAAGGGTCCACTTCACAAGAAGTGGATCCAAATGTTTGTTTCGCAGCGACCCAACAATATATTTGTTTGATTTTAGTGAGGACATGTGCCTGAGCACTGTCTGTACTTTGACGTCTTTGAATTTGTCAACATCTGCGTTGTACACGGTGACGGACTGCAGCACTGTGTTTTCAAACATGTTTAAAGGAGCCCAGGAGGAACTTATGGGGCTGATGTCTTACTCTGTTCTAACAAAGTTCTGTTATGATTTACCCATAAGTAGCCAAGAATTAAGTAGCCAAGATAACTAAACTATCAATGTTATAATGATCCACAAACAAAATATTACAGATCTGAATTATTAAACAGCAAATGACTGGTATTTGTTCTTGGGCCTTTTCAGTTGCCACACCATCCCTCTGGAACTCCCTCCCCAAGCACATCCGACAGGCTAGCGCACTCCCATCATTTAAACAGGCCCTAAAAACCCACCTTTTCAAGATCGCTTTCAACACATGACCTCCTTCCCTTCTCTCCCCTCCCCTTCCTAGTCTATTTCAGTTTTTTAGCTACCTAGTTTTATCCTATTTATCTTTCTACTTACGTTCTTACTACTGGCACGTCTAAAAGTTATTATTCAATTATTTTATTCTGTCTTCACTCTGTTCAGCGACTTTGAGTATTTAGAAGAGCACTATGAAAGTTGAATGTATTATTATTATTAGGGGTCCGAGCAGCGAAGCCGAGTTCGGCGCTGCTTACCGGTTGTCCTCGTTCTCGATGATCCTCTTGTAGCGGTCCAGCTCGTTCTCCAGGGACGTCTGGTACATGGCCAGGTGGCGGCACTCGCTGGTGTAGCGCTCCAGGGAACGCTCCGCCTCCTCGATGGTCTTGCGCAGCGCCTCGATCTGGTCGTTGTAGGCCTGGATCTCGTCGTCGTAGCCGTCCTGTGTGCTCTTGATGGCCTGTTCCAGCGACCCCGTCTGGGGCACAGGGAGTGATAGAGAGCGAGAAGAAATTATGAAGCAATTGTGTTTTTAAGAATGAAATGATGGGATCACGCGCTCAGCGAGTGAGCCTCTTCCCAACAGTGCAACGGGAGCTGAACTGTCGACATTCCAGTCAACGTGACTAGGCCTACGTTGTCAAATTAGCTGTCAACTGTCAACTCAACTGTCAATCTAACTGTCAATCTAACTGTTAGCTAGCAACTACTGACTTACCTGTCAACCTAACTATGTATTATTGACATTTATCATTTAATAATTTTGCAGATTCATCAGTTTTGGGATTATTATGTTTTTTAGATATATGCCAACGGTGAGCAGGTATAGAGTTACGGTATATTGCCCGAGACTTTCTAAAGGTGGACTCCGGAAACTTTCAGCTACAAGTCAAAAGCCCTATCCACTTGACTATCCTACCTCCATTAACTGTCAACTTAACTTTTAAAACAAAAGGAAGGAGAAATGACTGCCTGTCCTATTAGTAGTCATTTTAGTGGCCATTTATATTGAATGTCAAACGGCGCCTTAAAACATTTTCATATTAATTGAATAAACACAGGGTGACCATTTATTTCCATAAAACAATTATATTACACTAATTCGATTCAGATGGATAGAAAATACATGGCACAAAACATGAGCAGAGCTAAGAGCTGACATTTGAGCAGACAGCAAAACTTTGTCTTTGGAAAATACCTGGAAAAAAGCGACTACCATAAATCAATATCATCAAATACAAAGATTTCATTATTTTGTGTGCAATCCCTGAATGTCAAGCGACCTCACCCCGGTTTATCAAATTTGGATGCTGTGCTATTTTGGTTATCTCTGGTTCCTATAGAGCTAGAAGATTATATATGTACAGATATTCGTTTGTTGATCTTGAGGATTGCCATCTCTTTGAACTTTGTGTGCGGATGCGTGCGTTGTCTATTCCCACGTAGGCCCATGTGTGCGCTGCGTCGCGTGGCAGCGGCTGTTGTCATGGTGACGCACGTGCGCTCGTGTCATGGGACCCACCTCTGTCTGTAGGCGTTGCTTCTGCATCTGCAGCTGGCAGATGGCGCTCTTGTACTCCTCCAGCTGGCTCTGAAGCTCCGGGACCCTCCTCTGGGTCAGCAGCCTCTCCTGGTCCTTTACACCACCGGGACAAACGCACACATTCATGTAGCATGAATGCACGCACGCATGCACAGACACACACAAGCTCACACACGCACGCACGCACACACACAAACACACACAAACAGACACGCACACGCACGCACACATGCACACACACACGCACGGATGCACACATGCACACATGCATACACACACATACATACACACACATACACACAAACAGACACGCACATGCACGCACGGATGCACACATACAGGCACATACACACACATACACACACACACACACACACACACAAACAGACAGACACGCACGGATGCACACACACGGCATGCACACAATACAGGCACACACACACACACACACACACACACACACACACACACACACACACAAACAGACAGACACGCACGGATGCACACACACACACATGCACGGATGCACACATGCACACATACATACACATGCACACAGGACAACAGGTGGATTGGATGGAAGTAACAGTCTTCAGTGTTTCTCAATCATTTGAATAAACAATGCGATTCCGGACAACAAAATACTTATGACAAGGAATGGGTACACTATTTAGCCCTGTGTATGCGATGAAACAAATCAAACATATTTAATCTATAAAATAAACAATCAGCAGCATTCCCATGGTGTATTTTCAAGTTGAGAAATAAATCCATGTCACTAGGTTTGAGTATTTTTCCTACAAGTAGACAAAGTCAATGGGGACGCCCTTTGGCTGTGAGCAGCCATTACCCTATAACACTAGGCTTCACCTGCCCCTATTTATGAGTTCCCCAATGCATAACAGGCGTGATATGGCATGACATGGGAACTGAAGCATTATGCATAGTCTTTGCTTATGGACAAGTGCCTGGTAAATGGCTAGTGGCCAGGTATTTAAGGGTACGTGGGTGGCATAGAAACGCAACACAACACAATTAACCATGCACCGTTGTGCGGACTTACAGGAGCGTATGAGCACAGCTAATGATGGATTGAGTGGTAAATGATCCCCTCAAAAGCAGAATCCAAAGACAACTGGACACGATGACCCTCCACTGTAGTGCAAATTGACAGGAGGCAAACACGGCTTATGGCAGCGAGTCGCCTCATTACGTGGTGTGCCTGAGTCATCGTGTCCCTCTCTGTCGCTCTCTAGCTGCGGGGTCAGTGTCGATCACTTAACACTAACACTCAATCACTCACGCTGACACAGGCCAAGCACACACAAACATACACATGCATAAATACACATGCACACACATAAAGTCACCCACATGAAGGACATACAGGTCACACTGTAAACACACAAAAGCACCAACAAAGTCTCAAACACACACACACACACACACACACACACACACACACACACACACACACACACACACACACACACACACACACACACACACACACACACACACACACACACACACACACACACACACACACACACACACACACACACACACACACACGTGCACAAAGACACTGTCACCCTGTGACAGTGTGCGTGTCTGTGTATGAATTTTTGAGTGCACACACAATTTTCCAAACACACGCACAAAGTCAAATGTTAACGTGCACACAAACAGACATACAGTTCCACATCCACACAAACCTAGCCGCACACACTGACATTGACAACCAGTATGACCCACCTCGGAGACGCCCATAGACATGTTCTGCAGCAGGGGGGCCGTCTGGTTGATCTGGTGCAGTATGTTCACGTACGTCTGGATCTCCGCCAGGTTCTAAAGAACGAGGACATTAAACCAACATCGTTGACTGTTTAGTCGTTTAACAGAGGCTCTTTACCCCCATGGTGACTTACAGGGATTTCAGATTCATGGATTTTTGGAGCAGCTGGGGATTAGGCTGGGGACAAATGCTCATGGACATATCAACAGGTTGACTCTGGACTGCACAACTTTTCACTGTAAAATTACAGTTAAGTACTGGCAGCGGTTTCGCCAGTAAGGTACTGTTTATTTACAGTAGTATTACTGGATCATATAAATACAGCTTGCTGGCTGTAATCTCAACATACAGGATACCGCTGTAATATTAAAGCAATATACTGGTAATAAAATGATAAGGCTTGTACCTTTGGACCCCTTCGAGTCTTAGGTTTCATCGGACATTTTGTTTGCGTAGATAGCATGACATGAAGAACATTGTTCACAGCATGTTAGCATTCAGCTTCTACCGGAAGTAAACTGGATATGTTGGAAACACTTAGCCAAATAAAGGAGGGTCCCTACTCACAAACGACAGATATACATTAAAAAAATCGATTAATAATTTTAAACGATTGGCACTCTCGCGCCCCAAACACCACTCGACTACGATAGCTTTTTATTTTAACACACAGAACACAGAACCAACACAGGGATTATCCCAACCCCCTAAGCATCTCGGTGGCGGTGCCCCGATTTCCCCCAACTCCACACATTCACCTAGTTGTACACTAATTACTGCACCCCGTCTAATGTCGCAAACGCAAAGGACCAAGGAAGACACTAGGAGGTGACTAATCCGAACCCTCCCAGGATCCTTTGTGGCACTCAGAACCGGCGTCCACGCCCACGGTTGCCACACTATTTAAGAAGGTAGAATATTATAGAAAGCTAATGTCAACATTTTAAAAGTTGCTATAAGTTTTCGAAGTAGTTAGGTCGAAGTAGTTAAAAAGAATAAAGCCTGGGCATAACAAAAGTGGAGCACTGCTTGCAGCAGTCAGGTTATTATATATTAAATATTAGCCAACCGTTATCTCGCCATATGAGAGAAAGTGGATGACGGAGATAACAGATTTTGTATTAACAAGATAAATACAAATTTCAACAGAATGTTCACAAAAGGAACCAACCAACATATATAGATACAGCAGCCTGATATGGTTTGGTCCTCGTCTGTTCTCGGTTGTGAAGCTCATAGCAGAGAACACACAGAACAGATATTAGACTAGCAGCATATAGGGAAGTGCAAAGGTTTAAGGATTTTCAATATAGTTAATCTGATTCATGCGAGAAAGGGCTATCATACTTTCAAAAAATAATCACATTTGGATTAGCATTGTGGCACAGACTCAATAACTCTTGAGTTTTTTTTACTTATGTACCATTAACATTCAGGGCCATCAGCCCCCTAGAAATGTCTGTGTGAGAGGACGGAATATTGCCTTAAAATATCAAATAACTAGTGTGGCCCCTAGCCGCTTATTTCCATAATATGCATTTCAGACATTTCAGGTCCATTTGCCCAAAAATAGAATTTAGTCTAAATGAAAATCAAAGGATTCTTTATGACTTGAAAAGCCTTTGAATAATTGCAATAATCCCTGGTCTCTATTTTGTGATATGCCGGCCTTTTGCGAACCCCCTTGCAATATAGAAACCATAACTATGTTGTTCATCACATTTTGTTTATTCAACTCCCACTGTTCCCACATTTCCAGGTCGCTTGGGAGTGCACACACATTTTTTGCACGCCTTGCCCTTTCATTTACATTGGCAGTCACCGCGCATGACAGGCAGGAAAACATGCATTACCATGTGAATCCATGTATCATGCTGCTTTATTTAACCTCGCTGAGGACAACATCCCCAGCACCACAGTGGTGGCTGCAGTGGTTTTTATTATTGCTGTGGAGGTTATTATGGTGTTGGTCATTGAACACACTTCAACTCTCTTTTTCTTTCCTTTTGATGTGTAAAGGCACGACGTCTGTCCACTGAAACCCCCTTCATCTACCCCTCTCCCCCACGCATTGCACAGAACAGAGTAGAGAACAGGGTGCTCTGGTTCTGTACTACCAGTAAATCCCAAGAGCACCCTGTTCTGTACTCTGTTCTGTTCTGATCCTAAGAGAGAAGAACAACATCTAAACCCATACCACAACTCATGGTATCTTTATCAAGGTTCCTCCCTTAGCATCAGACACCAAAACCATTACATGACATGGATAAGTTCTTGCTACAGCGAGTGTGAGCAATGCCGTTGTAAAACCTGCACATCCCTGTGAAAATCTGTTATTAAAGTTGCCGGGATTTGGTTTCCTTGTTTCTCCATTTGTCAGAGCCTCTGCAATTTAACCTCAACGGGCATCAAATCAAACACCTTGTATGCATCTTGGTTTTAACTCGGTTTTATCAGCTCTTTTAACTGTCCCCCTGATGCGAGATCAGGGACAGAAAAATTATGAATAAATAAATCTCTCACGTGTGCCTTAGCCGCGTAAGATCATCCTTATCTCTTCAGTAAACGTTATGTTTCCCTTTCAGCCTTCTTTTAAATTACGAGTCTAATCAGCACTCTGGGGGCGGAGTTGAAGTTCATGACGATCAAGGGGCACAGCCGTCTGCCCAATTTCCGAAACAATGGCGGTGCCCGAGGAAAGGGTAGATATTGACAGAGCAATCAAAGCCGTGTTACATGAAAAGGGCCTGATAACCGATGTTAAAAGGTTACATAACTTAGTATGGATAGCTTTTCTTAGAGCAGAATATGTTTTTGCTTTACTTCCAACTACCGGACTTGAAGAAGAGGGCAAAAGGGAAGCGTTTAATCTGATTGGCTTGAGTTTTGAACAACATAAGGTCGCGCCCATAACCGGAAATCGATTGCCGCCAGACTGATATTCATTGCGAAATGCTAACTTGAATATCTGTATGATATTCCACTGACCTTCTTGTGCCTGTCTCTGGTGGACAGAATGTCATCCTGAAGGAACTGATTCTGGATCTGATGCTCCAGGTTCCCCAGCAGAGCCTGATCTGCCTCCTACCAGGGGG
The DNA here is from genome assembly GCA_900291075.1 of Melanogrammus aeglefinus. Lineage (NCBI taxonomy): Eukaryota > Metazoa > Chordata > Actinopteri > Gadiformes > Gadidae > Melanogrammus > Melanogrammus aeglefinus. The sequence goes on from OLKM01001603.1 coordinate 88,018, forward strand.
GGAAAGAGGAGGAGAGGGGAGGAGAGGGGAGGGGGAAGAGGAGAGGGGAGGGGGGAGGAGGAGGAGGAGAGGAGAGGGGGAGGAGGAGAGAGGAGGAGGGGAGGAAGAGGAAGGAGAGGAGGGGAGAGGGAGGAGAGAGGAGGAGAGGAGAGGGAGGGGGAGAGGAGAGGGGAGGAGGAGAGGAGAGGGGAGGAGGAGAGGGGAGGATGGGAGGAGGAGGAGAGGGGAGGGTAGGAGGGGAGGAGGAAAGGGGAGGAGGAGGAGGAAAGGGGAGGATGGGAGGAGGAGGATAGGGTAGGGTGGGAGGAAGAGGAGAGGGGAGGGTGGGAGGAAGAGGAGAAAAGAAGAGGTTAGGGCAGGAGAAGAGAGGAGGAGAGGGTCAGGGGAAATTAAGGAGAGAGGAGAGGAGGGGGGAGAGTTGAGGGGAGGAGGAGGGGAAGGAGAGAGGAGGTCAGGTAAAGGAGTGGAGAGGGGAGGATAAGATGAGGAAGAGAGTTCATTAGAGGAGAGGAGAGGAGAGGAGAGGAGAGGAGAGAGAGGAGAGGAGAGGGAGAGGGAGAGGAGGGAGAGGAGGAGAGGAGAGGAGAGAGAGGAGAGAGGAAAGAGGAGTGAGGAGAGGAGAGGAGAGAGAGGAGAGAGGGAGGAGAGGAGAGGAGAGGAGAGGAGAGGAGAGGAGAGAGAGGAGAAGAAGAGGAGAGAGAGGAGAGGAGAGGAGAGGAGAGGAGAGGAGAGGAGAGGAGAGGAGAGGAGAGGAGAGAGGAGAGGAGAGGAGAGGAGAGGAGAGGAGAGGAGAGGAGAGGAGAAAGGACGCTCGACAGGAAAGGAGGAGGGGGGGGAGGAATTGGAAAGGGGAGAAGAAAGGAGGGGTTGAGAGGAGATGAAAGATACAAGTTACGAGGAGAGAAGATGAGTATAAAAGAGGAATTCATGGTCGGGAGAAGAGAGGAGGGGACAGAAAGGTAGAGCGGAGGAGAACAGACTGTATTGAACTACTTTCTTTATTTTTGATTGGAGTCGTTACGGCTGATGTGACTACGGTACTCATATCAGATCTAGTTATTTTATCAGATGCATTGATTCAAAGCCTAGTTTAACAAACACAACCTTACCTTATTTAGCTGTTCCAGAGTGCTCCTGAGCTGTTCTTGATACTCGCATTCATTCCTGTATCTAGAGTACAGAAAATCCAAATCACATGTTTTGCTCAGAACAAGCACGAATACAATCGCAATGTGAATTTTAATAGCGGTATGCTATGAATGTTTGACAGTTGTGTGATTTATATATGTGTGCTTGTACGTGCATGGGCAGGCATGTGTTTGTGTTCATGTGCTCAAGCATTCCCGATGGCATAAAAGGTCTAGCCAAGAATTTAATCGCCATGTCTTTTAGAAGCATTATTTGTTGGAATCATCTTTATATCCCGACAGCAATCAACAAGTCTAATCCTCCGACAAAAGGTTTATAAATCGAGGTGTATTTGGCTGTCTTAGGCCTGTAATAAACCTGTCAGAACGATTGGATGGCCTATTTTTCTACCTACCTACCCAGCTACCTGTGCGCACTCTGCCTGTGCACTCATTGCGCAGGACCAGGGCCTTCCACAAGGCTGGGCAGACCTATGCTAAAGCTACAAAGCTAGTCATGTATTTTTTGGGAGCGGCTTTTAAGGGATGCCCTGAAGTGTGGGATCTGTTTTATTCAGTTGGAGACTTTAAAGATTTAGTTTACTCCGGCAGGTTTCTCAGAATTGCCTACTCAAGATTTAATTGTCGTCCTTGGGCTAGGGGTTCGATACCTTCTCAATCAACACAGACTTAATCACAAGAAATGTAGTAATCTATCTCTTTGGCTTGACCTGAACATGGCCTTAGTCGGTCGATATCCTTTTACAATCCTCATTATTGGACCAGTTGATATGTGTTACTTCTGAAGCTACACAAACAGCTACGTCTAGCTGCCTACTGTTTCCCTGAGTACCATGCACCTCATTTTTGAAGACACAGTTCATCTCGATGAAGGATAGTAATAGACCTGCCAGCGTATGGGGTCATTAGTGAGAGGTTTCAAAGTTACGTCTGTAATTTGTTATAATAACCATTTGTCGCCGTCAGTATGAATAATACTATGAAGGACCATAGTATGAAGGACCAATAGAGTGTTATATATTATTTCCACTGCTCTATGTTAAAACGTATGAGCAGACTGGGTTGTCCTTAACATTGTTTTATACATCATTTATTACATCAGAAGCCTATAAGAAACACATTTTAATTGCAGAAAGAAATCCTGATAAAAGGGTTGTTTTGCTTTAGTTAATAAAATGAAAAAAAAAGACATTGATGACATTGTGCAATGGTATTCATCACTGAGATGTCTATCCTAGTCTCTCAACAAGTGGTTTAAGAGTTATAACTCTTGAACTTGTACCCTTTCTCACCCACTTACTTGCTTGTGTACTCATCCAGCATACGGCACGCATCCTTCAGCTCGCGCTCCAGCTTGGCGTGCTCGGAGGACAGCTCGCGGATGCGCTGGCGGTTGACGTCGATCTGCTCCGTGAAGGCCTCCTCGAGCCCGCTCACCTCCTCCATGCGCTGCAGGGTCTCCAGCTGCTTGCGGAACACGGCGTTGCGCTGCTCCAACACGCGAGCCCGGTTGATGTACCGGGCAAAACGGCCGTTGAGTTCCTGGAGGCTCTCCCAGCCCTGGATGGCCGAGGCCCCGGCGGAGGACTCGTCGCCCGGTGGTTCCTCCTCCTCGAAGACATCGGAGCGCTCGTACTTGTCCTTGCGCACTTCGCGCAGGTAACTGGTCTTGAACATGGTGGTGGTTCTCTTCCCCCTTCGCTGGCTGCCTTGGTTAGGTGGTATCCCCGGAGTGCTTGATGCCCTTTTAGCACCGTTAGTGTGTAACAAATCGGGTGCTCGCCCTGAGCTGTCTCATGCTAGACTAAACGCCCCCAGCCCTGGATGCCCGCGAAATAGCCCCCCAAAACACCCACCTCCGTGCGCGGGGTGACAGGGTAAGCGATGCGTGCCTGGGTCTTTCCAGTTTGGGTACCATTGTGAATGGTTTCACAAAAGCCGTTTTTCCCTGATGACAAAGCAGAATGACAGAAACGATAACAAACAAACTGGGAGGACAAAAGAGCACTGCTGTTGAGTGAGATGTCAACTGTGAAGGTCTTTATTTTGTTCAATGGATAGGTTTTTCTAGATCCGTTTTGATTTAGATTGATGGCAGTATATTACCCGAAAACATGCATGGGTTGCTCATTGGATTGAAGAATTGCTGTGAGCGGCTGCTTGGTAGCCATCAAACGATTCTCATTCTACTGGAAAATACTTGATTGTTGTACCTGCCATTGTTGAGACAATGGCAGGCTAAAAGGGAAAACAAACAGGATTCATATAGGCTATATAGGCCTTAAAAGGAGTGAAGCCTAATACAACCTTTTAAAAGTCGTTTAGGGCTCTGACATTTGGCAGACTTTTCGTATTAAGTTCCCAAAATACTGTCATGTTTACATTCTTGTATTGTCTTTTCAGACACATAATATTTTTGCATACATATTTATATATATTTGTTGCAGTCGTAGCAAAAGTTGTAAAATTGATTCTAATCTCTCTTATTAGATCAAGTGTTTCAACAACTTTATATGGAGCAGACTCAGAGAAGAGACTACTTGGACAGAGGATTGTTCCCCTCACACCCCTCTCTCTCTCTCTCTCTCTCTCTCTCTCTCTCTCTCTCTCTCTCTCTCTCTCTCTCTCTCTCTCTCTCTCTCTCTCTCTCTCTCTCTCTCTCTCTCTCTCTCTCTCTCTCTCTCTCTCTCTCTCTCTCTCTCTCTCTCTCTCTCTGAGAGAGCAATAATACCTCTATTCAGGGTGTCTGAATAGAGCTATGTGTCACATGGTGTTGCTCTTCAATGCTTTCATCACTCGCATGGCTCTAGAAAAGCCTGCAGGCCCAGGAACAGCAGTGTGACTGATAAGGACGCCACACACAAAAACAGTTTATGTGTATGTCGACCATTCTATCTTTCTATCTATACCCTTGTCTTTATTATTTATCTACCCTTTTGTAAACTTCTCGCCGCTTTATCCATCAATCTACGCATCTATACGTCTGCAGTGCCCATCGACCTCGGTACATGTCTATTAGTAAACACCTCTCAATACCTGTGTTCATGTCAGACACTATTCTATACACATACAGTGTGTACATTTCTAGCACTTATTCTGGCTATCGAGATGGGCTCCTCTGACACCAAAACACAGGATGATGATCTTTAAACCGTTTTATTGTCGAGCTTGAGCAATATGACAAACAGCAGGTGGTCCATGCTGCAATGTCAGAGATCTCAGTGTGGGTGGTTAAGGCTGGTCTGACATTTGTGCAACGATAGCACAAGGAACCACAGGTGTGCAGCCTCACATAGACCCAGAGTCAAATCGGTCTGACTCTGGCCATGTTATGTATATTGAATAATAGTAAGTTGCATAGTAATATGGCTGGTTTAAGCAGCCTCACTTGGTTAGAGAAGGATCACCTTAAAGTCCCTTTCTATCGGCACCTATAAACATTTCTAGTGTTTTAGCTATCTATCTATAAACATCTCTAGTAGTAAGATCCCATCATATCGATCCCCTTTGATCATTTCTACCACATATTCTATCTATCTACCTATGTACATACTATCAGTGTGTTCATATCCATGTCTAAGCACCTTATTCTACCTACCACCTCAACCAGTTATTCTATATACTGTACATGACTATTAGTAAGCACTAATTATACCACCTTAATCAACCTTGTGCATGCACACATTTATTTCCAAAACTACTTCCAGTTCCGTGTCTTCAAGTCATTTTGAAATTAAGTAAAAGTAAATGAAAAGTTACAAATATTCCCATTGACCCCAGATCTGTTTAAAAAACCTCCGAGCATTTGAACTCTGATGCCTCATAGGCCTGAGGCCGACCCATATGCCGTCTCGGTGTCAGTAGGAAGGGGATCAGCAGAGTTAGTTTGTATATGCCCCTATACCTCAACCCCAGATATCCACATTTTGAGCTTTGTCATCCCGATGTGCTGCTGAGTTCAATGAGCAGATATTCAAACATACCTCCGTCGGCAGGAGCAATCTCATGGAAACACAATCCGGATGACAGCGGGGGCAGACCCATCAGCGGGGATTACGGATAGTGCAACCATTCATTAGCACCCACGTCATCGGAAATAGTGAACTTTCAAAAATCACAAAGACTTTAAATTAACAATCTAAAGTCATTGCATTTCACTTTATTTAGCTTGGTAATTGTTTTCGATCAATTGCTGGAGTCCAGGATCTGTAAGCGTATAATTAGCTTACAGAAAACACAAGCTCTGCCAGCACTAATCAATTTTTCAGCCCAGGCTCCCCACAGAAGTGTACAAAGCATTATGGATCTCAACACAGGTTTCCAGCAATAAAAATTAAATGAGTGAGTCCAGCACATGCAGTTAGGGTCTGAAAGTTCCTCTTTGCATGCAATCTGTTGGAGCATAAATCAGAGTGACCAGCATGAGGCTGCACCAACCCCAAGAGAAATTGGAACAAAGAGTTATTACGTTGTGAGTTGTTAAATGTGAAATCATTTTTTCCTCTGTTAGGATGATTGAGTAGGATGCCTGTGGGAAATGAATACTGCTGGAAAAAAAGAACCTAGAATAATTTAACTCAAACACACACACACACACACACACACACACACACACACACACACACACACACACACACACACACACACACACAACAACACACACACACACACACACAACACACACACACACACACACACACACACACACACACACACACACACACAGCACACACACACACACACACACACACACACACACACACACACACACACACACACACACACAACACAACACACACACACACACACACACAAACACACAGTGCCCCCCCCCCAAACCCCACTGAAACCATCGAGATGATGCTGACATCCATCCACAACAGATCCAAATCTATTATAAGTGAATTCCTATCCCCTGAAAAATGTTTGCATTGTGTGCCTCAAAGTTTGCCAATGTAAGTAATTTGAACGTCAGATTCACTCGGTAGTCTTTTTAAAAGGGCCATGTCATTCTATTCTCATGGCCTGTGAGGCGAAGAAAGGAACCCAACACCGTCCGACTAGTTTTTCTCGGCCCCCCTCTGTTCTCGTGTCAGGCGTTGTAAATCGATGGCCCAGATGAGATTAGAAGACTGTCTGTCTGCCATTGGAAATGAAAGCCCAGTACTTATCCTTGCCTTCAGGTGGTTGGAGTCACAACGCAGGTACCGCCTCTCCTGCTTCTGGGCACAGCTAGACCAACAAGGGTAATGTTGTTATTTAGAGGGTGATAAAATGACGAACGAATACATGCAAAGGGTACGCTTTACGCTTCCGGCATGTTCAATGGGGGGAGCTGTGTATTTACGTAAGGGTGGGTTTCATGGTCACAGAAGATGACAGCAAGTACAACTGAATTTTTGCAATTTCTGCATAAATAACAGATCCTTATGAATAAGTAATTAGTTGGTTCTTTGATTTTTTCACAACACATTTACACATTAACGCAGAAAACGGATTTCATGCTCTATGATTGGTTCTGAACTTCTATTTTTGGCTTATGCTCATTTAGTCCTTCCAATTATTTTGTTCTGATTCTTCTCAAATCTCATGATGGATTGTAATATAAACACTATTATATTATTGCATTATAACTAATTTTCTTTCTTACATAACTGGCACCCCATGGATGCGGTCGTCTTCCGTCACAAGGTTTCTTCCGGTCATTTCTCCCTGTTACCTTAATGATTAGACCACCATGAAGCCTTTGAGACTGTGTGACGTGATTACCTGATGCGCCAGATGGTTTGTGACAAAGAACCATCGGGGAAATCACCTTTGGGAATTCTTTCGAAAAGAGCAGGCACTCTAATCAAAGTATGTTGCAGGTCATTGTCTCAAAGATCGGTCTATCACTATCTATCACGTATAAGGACAATCAACATTTTTCACAGAGACGTCGTCCTTGGAGCAACAAAGGTATTGTTCATGAAACGTATTATGTGTCTGCTGACTTTAGTAAACAGTCCACGGGTTGGAGAGTAATATTCATCAGTGTAATCTACGACCTGAGCCCTGGTAGCAGTTGCAGACCTAAGAGCGACACCAAATAGTCTATTACTAACCATACTTGGCTGAGAACCAAACCCCAAACACCTATTTGGTTTGCTTTGTAGATGACTCTCTAGGTGGAATATTTATGCATGCATAACCTCTTATTGGCTCATATAGTCACTCGGGCTGTACCTGCTTATTAAGCCTGGATGCAAACACACATGTCCACTGCTGTGACAGGGCTACTGGTTCCCTTGTAAACGCCTCTTCAATTAAATTCAGAGAGTTGTTTCAGATCTGTTGATAAACAATAAGAATGCTTGAAATGGCATGTCAGTTACAGAGGCAGTCGTCTAATGCTAACCAATCAAAGGAGCTTTGTTCTCCTTTAAAGACATTGTACCCCTGTGTACATGAAGGGTAGGGTAATAGCCTATAACATGTTTTGCATGAAGTGACAACAATATGAGGATTCAAAGGAAACTGAGGGTTTGATCCTACAAGGAACTTTTGTCGGAAAAGAATAAGCTGTTTGCAAACAACCTTCCCCCTAAACATTTTTTTTATACAATTTCAGAGATTCCCTATTTTTCGTTTTTCAAATAGGCCTAGTATGTATAGGCTTGCAACATCAGCTGGAAACATTTCTGTAAAACCCTTAGGGCAACCTCAATAATATTGTAGTGTCATTGATATTTGTTTCCTAACACTGTTCGCCAAAGAAGAACGAGATGTACGAAAGTTATGTGTTTCGCTCGTGCATTGAAATGCCAGTGGAGAGCTTTGATGCCTTTGTAACAGACATGAAACTAAAAGCCAACTTTGGAGTGCACTTCCCAGATTCACTCCCATTGGTCCGATCTCCCATTGAGTTCAGAAGTAACATGACCGACAAAAGTGAGAGAATGAGAGTTCGAACTAATGGGACGTCCTCATTAGTTCTAGCTGGACTAATGCATCTGTAAAATATGCCATGCTAATGATTTAGCTCAGCAACATGCAAGAATTCGGCGAGCGTTCAAAGGAACAAGATGGCACCGCAGTGGCTACAGTGTCAGGAAGGACACAAAGATATACCACATCAAAAAGTAAGCAACAGAACAACACAGAAAAGTATATGTGCAAACGATGTGGCTCCCAACATGCACCTAAACAATGCCCAGCATATGGAAAAGTCTGTAACCAATGTAAAGGGAAAAACCACTATGCCAAGCAATGCTTTGCCAAAGGGAAACAGAGCGGAGGTGAACGTGTGCATACAGTAGAAGAAACGGCTCTTGAGGATTCATTCTTTGTAGGCATGGTCAACCAGGATGATTTCAGACATAAAAAGACTGAACAACTAATGCCAAACATGAACAGTGTTGAGCAGGACAAGTGGATTGTGGCATTACAAATAAATGGAGCTGTCATGCCTCTCAAGCTGGACACGGACGCGGGCCAAAGCCAACTTAATGAGGGAACGTGATATCAGAGTCATGAAGGTAAAACCACACATTCATCCCAATTCAGTGAAGCTAAAAGCCTATAATGGACAGCAAATCAACACAAAAGGCACGTGCAAACTCAAAGTGAAAAATAAAGAAAAGGAACATCAGCTCATGTTTGTTGTTGTTCCAGATGGACATGACTCACTACAAGGTGACAAAGCATGTGAAACTTTAGGTCTAGTTAAAAGAGTGTACTGTATAAACAACATTAGTGCACCACATAATGCAGGGTCAATTGTCGATCAGTACATCTTCCAAGGGTTTGGGGACTTACCATTCACCTACAAAATACAACTGAAGGATGATGCACAACCGGTCGTTCATACTCCTAGGCGCGTACCAGCACCTCTGTGTGAAAAGCTAAAAGAAGAACTTGACCGTATGACATCACTTGGGGTCATAAATAAAGTGGAGGAGCCCACAGAATGGGTGAATTTGATGGTGTGCGTCACAAAACCGAATGGAGATTTATGCGTTTGCATGGATCCAAAAGATCAACATTAAGCGAGAACATTATCAAATCCCGACCAGAGATGAGATCACAATTGAGATGGCCGGTGCAAAGTATTTTAGCAAGCTGGACGCCTCTCAAGGGTTTTGGCAGTTGAAACTGCATAAGGATAGCACAAATTGCTGCACATTCAATACACCGTATGGCCGTTACAGTTTCAAAAGGTTGCCTTTCGGAATATACTCTGCTCCGGAAGTGTACCATGGAGCACATGATAGAAGGCGTGGAAGGCGTACGTGTGTACGTAGACGACATTGTTCTTTGGGGAGCTACACTTGACCAGCACAATGAAAGGCTCATCAGAGTACTTCAAAGAATCCAGGAGTATGGACCGAAGCTGAACAGAGCAAAGTGTGATTTTTTCGTGAAGTTGTCAGAAGCTGGTGTGGAGCCGAGCCAGACAAGGTAAAAGCAATAGTGGAAATGCCAAGGCCTGAAGATAAAAAAGGTGTGTTTAGAGCGTTAGGGATGATCAATTTCATTGGAAAATTCATTCCTAATTTATCATCTAAGACTGTGCATCTTAGAGAGCTGTTGCGTGATAAGTGTGAGTTTAAATGGACTGCTGATCATGAAGAGGAGTGGGCACGTCTGAAAACCCCTCCGACAACGGAGCCCGTGTTGATATCTTTGATCCCTCGAAAAGGATCAATATTTCCACTGACTCTTCCAAGGAGGTCATGGGAGCTGTATTACCACAGGCTACAGGAGAAGATTGGAAGCCAGTTGCTTATGCATCAAGAACGATGACCGTCACGGAATGCCGCTATGCACAAATAGAAAAAGAGTGCCTCGGACTGGTGTATGGATTCCAGAAGTTTCACTGATACGTTTACGGCCTTCCAAAGTTTGTGGCTGAGACAGACCACAAGCCGTTGATATCCATCATGAAGAAAAACCTCAGTGAGATGTCACCACGCATTCAAAGACTGATGATGAAGTTACAACGCTACGATTTTGACTTGATGTACACACCTGGCAAACACATAGTGCTAGCTGATGCTCTGTCTAGAGCAACAATACAGAGTGAAGAACAGGGGGAGTGTCTCACAGAAATGGACGTCACTCTCCATGTCAACCTAATCACACAGTCACTGCCTGTGTCTGATAGGAAATCCAAGCAGATCACTGCAGAAACACAGAAAGATGCAGGTTTACAGAGAGTCATCAAGCTCCTGAATGAAGGTTGGCCAAGAGGTGAGTGTCAACAGTACTACAACATCAGAGGCTCAGGCAACCTGAGTGTTGTCAAGGGGCTGCTTCTTAGGAAGAACAGAATCATCACTCCTCAGTCATTGAGACCAGAGATGCTGAAGAGACTACACAAGGAGCACCTGGGTATGGAAAAATGCAAGAGGAGAGCCCGCACAGCCATCTATTGGCCAGGAATCAACACAGACATAGACAGGATGGTCTCAAGCTGTAACACCTGTCTAAAACATCAATCGAAACAGCCAAAAGAGCCCATGAAAAACACAGACTTGCCTGATGAACCATGGCAAAAAGTTGGGACAGACCTTCACTTAGATGGAAATAATTACCTTCTGGTAAGAGATTATCTGTCAAACTACCCAGAGATAGCACTACTTTCCAGCATGTCTGCAACCTGTGTAATCAAGCACATGAAGTCCATCTATGCGAGACATGGAATTCCCCAGATTGTCTACAGTGACAATGGTCAATCATATAGTTGTAAAGAATTCCAGTGTTTTGCAGAGAAATGACTTTAAACATATGACTTCAAGCCCTCTGTATGTCCAATCAAACGGTAAGGCAGAGAAAGGAGTTCATATAGTCAAACAGTTGCTCAAGAAAGCACAATACAGTAATTCAGATCCATATTTAGCTTTATTGAGTTATCGAGCATCACCACTGGAACATGGCATGTCTCCTGCTGAACTTCTTATGGGACGTAGGCTACGCACCACGATTCCATACACTGCAGAACGAAAGCAGAACAGAGTGAAACTGCAACAAAGCCTTCTACAAAGGAGACAAAAAGCAAACTACGACAAGTGCACAAGAAGCCTAGGGCCACTGGCAAGACATGATGCAGTGAGAATCCAAGATTCCAACACCTGGACAAATAGAGCGACTGCTCTGGACGAAGTGAGTCCAAGGTCCTACAACGTCAGAACAGAGGATGGCCAAATCCTGAGAAGGAATCGAAGGAGTTTACTGAAAACACAAGAGAGACTGCAAGAGCAACCAAATGAAACAGCTATGGAAGATTCAGCCGACACCGCATCAGCTGAGGTACCGCCTGCAACAGACAGCAGCGGACCAGCTGAGCAGAATGGCTTTCCTGTGTTGAGAAGGTCCACGCGCAGTGTCAAACTCCCAGACAAATGGAACCTTTAATGATAATGGACTTACCTGTATCCTTTTAAAAAAAAAAAATTGAATTGGATTGAAGAATTGAATTGAATTGAAACATGGATATACTGGTCCTTATGTGGTGATAATAACGTTTATGTTAAGTTCATGTTTGTACTGCAAACGAATGCTGATGCAGATTGTTAAGATTAAGTTGTTATATGAATAATCTAGTTCATGAGTATGGTAGCATACATCTAAAGAAAAGGGGATGTAAGAGTACACAATTAATATTAAGATAAAGACTACCACCAACCACTAGGTGGCGGCACCTGTAACTAATTGGATGCTAACTATATGCTGTATAATGTGTTATTAGAATAAGACAATGATAGTCCACGCTGGAGTTACTAGCTCACGGAGTCACCGCAATAAAACCATCTGTTCCTAAAGTCACGTTCTGATTAATGTAGTAACATTACATTCATATTTTATCTTCTGTGTTCTTTCTTCTTCCCTTTTTTAGTTACAGAAACAACGCAACATTGATCGGCTCAGCAGCCATCGCCACCAACCGGTTTTTTTTTTTTTTAACATTGGATTGGACGGTATTGATCGAGACTTTTACCCGAAGCTTAGTGCTTGTAGTAACAGCCAAAGTTAAATCGGAATCCTGGCTCCAGCATTAGGCTTAGACGCTGGATAATGAGACAAGTTATAAGAAATGGCTAATGTACGGTGGGGGTCAAATGAACGCCCCCCTCTCCCCCGAACTCACATGAAGGGATGTGGGTGGGTGGCCATCCTCCGAATGAATAAGATACGGGTAGAGATATGCAAACGTCTCACTCAGGGAAGCAACTGCATCCCGCTGGAAACACAAGCAAGGAGGAGCTGTGGTGGATCTGCGGCGTCATACATTTAGAGAGAATCGACGCAACTTTTATTTGTCCTTCAGTGGTTCTCCAGAGAGCCTGGCTGCTCACAGGACGGGGAAACACATGCATCTCTTCTGCTCTTTATTATTCTACAGAGCTGGATATTGTGTCATATCTAGTGGATTACAACAAGGTAAGACACTCGGCATTAGGCCTAATGAGATATATGGCAAAATATGTAACATTTTCTTCAATCTTGCCGATGTTGCCAAACAGCCTTCCTCTTTCTGAACTCTTTATTTTTTTCCAGAAGTTGTTGAACTCGGACATATTCTTTGTCATAGGTCCCGATCGGCTCTCAGATTGTAAACTGGAATTGCCTTTTTGTAATGCTGTCTACACGCAAAATCATGCAATTATGCAGACTAGTTGCATCAATGCCTGCGTTAGCCCTATGGGCGTACTATCGAAACATTTTGTTCCCCCTCTCAATAAAGTCGATGATGAGTAGGCCTACATTATTGTTGAGCGCACATCAAATTTGTTAGTCGTTAGTTTTTTTTATACAATGCATCCAAGTATTTTTTTTTCATATTTATAATAAATAATAAAAGCATTCATTATAAGAGCCCCTCATTTGTGTCGTTTGTTTTGCTCTCAGCGCATCGATAAGGCCATCTTACCTGATTCTCCACTTGATTCTAGGCTAATCATGGCAAAAAAAAAACGAGCTCAGATCACTACCTGTTTCACCTATTTTTTTAAGATGACAAACTTTTAATGATAGCATATATTCTACTTTATATTTGTTGACTGCCCTGAACCATAGATGTTCCTGGTGGGTGAGGAAAACACTTTACAGTCTGGTTAAACCCACTTAACTTACATTTTTGAAGGCAAAGCTGCAGAAAGCAACCATTCAGTTTTCTTGGCGAGTTTCTTCTTGTTGAATGGTGAAAGCTTTCGATTCACTTTATCATGCTTTGTTCTCTCTTCTAGCAATCATTCAGCAGTATGAGTCCATATCACTCTCACTCTCTCGCCCTCTCACCCTCTCTCTCTCCCTCCTTGTGATTCAGTCTCTAGCTCACACAATATCATGTGTCATGTGTTTCCCTCAATGTCCCCTTCACCTTGTCCCTTTTTTTTCTGTATGTCTGTAAGTCTGTATGACTCATTGTGAATCCCACACACACACACACACACACACACACACACACACACACACACACACACACACACACACACACACACACACACACACACACACACACACACACATACACCGACGTGTCCTCGACAAATAATGTCTGAGTATGACATATGAGTATGATTGAGTATGACAATTTGTATGTAGTTCTGAATTGTTGATTTTTTCTGTTTCAGGTACAGACGTGCCACTTCCTCTCTCGATCTTTGTGTAACAATGAGAAATTCCAAAGTGTCTCCAAAGTGTCTGCACCATCTCAGTCCAACCTAATTGTCATTGGAGCAGAAGAAGACCCAACCTGCTGCCACGACTGTGGGAGTTGTTTACACTGCAGCATCATTGATCTGAGCCTCACTTGTCAGATATTTATCGAGAAGTCCTTGCTCGCGTGTGTGTGATTGTTTGCTTGCGTGTGTGCGTGGCTAAGCCATGGGAGACTCCAATGCGAGCCTGTTGACGGCTGTCCTCAACCAGACGGGTGGACTGGACGGCGGCCGCCACCCCCTCCTCCCTGCCGGGGAGTTCAACCACATACTGGACACCAGCTACGACACGACGGACTACGGAGTTCCCCCAGACGAGATCCCCGACACCACACAGGGACAGGCCTTCTTCGTAGCCACCATCCTCATCGGCCTGGTACTGGTGTGCATCATGGCGGTGTGCGGCCTGGGGAACTTCCTCTTCATCGCGTCCCTGGTGCGCTACAAGAAGCTGCGCAACCTCACCAACCTGCTCATCGCCAACCTGGCCGTGTCGGACTTCATCGTGGCGGTGGTGTGCTGCCCCTTCCTGCTGGACTACTACGTGATGAAGCAGCTGTCCTGGAGCCACGGACCCGTGCTGTGCGCCTCCGTCAACTACCTGAGGACAGTGTCGCTGTACGTGTCCACCAACGCGCTGCTCGCCATCGCCGTCGACAGGTATAGGTCATTGCCAGGGTTTGAGCTTTGTGTAAGGGGTGCCAGGGTGTTTTGTCCCTGCGAGGCCAAAGACAAGGTTATACAATGTGTCCTTCTGTCATTACTTGAATAACTATCGATGCCTTAACAACCCTATGACCTCTAGCGACATCATTATTATTATGACCGCAACAGCCAGGATGGCTGTTGCGGTCATAATAATAATGATGTCGCTTTAAAGATTCATGAGCACACACAGAGTAAGAAAGCACAACAAGTAGTTCACAGACACAAATAAAAATAAGAAATTAATAATACATACAGAGGGTTTATGCAGTGGTGGAAGAGAAGTCTTTTTGGAACAGAAAGTTCTTGAGATTAGCTTTAAAGAGAGGGAAGGAAGGACATCTGTCTTACCAATTCCCTTAATGTTCGTTTTCCATTCATTATGTTGGAAGAGGGCTGCTAATTTGATTCCCCCGCAACACACTGGCGGTGCAGAGGCTGCGGTCAGACATGATCACAGTGTATGCACGTAAAAAAACCCCTGGCGTGCACCTTTTGAAACGGGTCGCTGAGTCACCGAGACAAGGCGTCCACATCTCCTTGTCCATCTGTTAGTATTGCTTTTCTGTCGAGTTATGACTTAGCGGAGCTTTGGCCAGGGCCGTCAGCGATTTAATGGCAGGACCAGATGGGGGTTGTGATTTGTGTGTGGCTCTGTAAAGAAAACCTAACCTCCTCATGTTCACGTTATTTTTTTTCTTCAAATGCATCGCCTCTTTGATATTTCTGTCATTGTATTCTCTGTTTTTTTTTATTCCCTTTGTATCAGGGAGTGCAGCGTTAACTCACTCTGTCACTTTGAGATTTCACTAGGCTATGAAAGATTCTTATGGATTTGATAATTGGGGTCACATTGTTCCTTGCATGTTGTGCATTGTAATTGACATGTGCGTAAACCCAAG
The DNA here is from genome assembly GCA_900291075.1 of Melanogrammus aeglefinus. Lineage (NCBI taxonomy): Eukaryota > Metazoa > Chordata > Actinopteri > Gadiformes > Gadidae > Melanogrammus > Melanogrammus aeglefinus. Next base: position 103,474 of record OLKM01001603.1, read on the forward strand.
GGAGTTTTATGTTTTCAGGGATTGATTCTTTCTCCTTTCGAGTTGACGCACAGGGAATGAATAGAGTGTTCTCTCATTATATCATATTGAGAAGTCATCAATTCATCAATCCTGTCTTAAATAAATATGTCTGTTAAGAAATTGAATGACAAGGCGAGGGAATTTGGCATTTTATATTTATGAACCCCATGCATCATACTACAGAGAAGGTTTAAAAAATCATCAATGGTTGCTAGATACTCTCCTAGTTATGCTGATCAAAACCAACTAACTATGTAATGCCCTTTGAAGTTAGTTGACACATTTGTTATATGGCAATGACAAATTCCATTAAAACAAAATAAGAAAGTGTGTGCATGTTAATGCACACACATTAACACATGCAAATATTTCATCCACAATCAATTCGATCCATTCATTATTAACCCATCCATTCAACCAAACATCGAACCAGCCATAAATCCATCCATCCATCCAACCATGTACCTATTTATCTTTTGAATCCATTGATCCATTCATCTGTCCATCTTTCCATCCCTGCATTAATTAAATTATGGATTTATGACGCAGCTCCCCACTTCCATTATGTCTACCAGCATTATTAAGCAGAATATACCCTTGAAGCTCAAACTCCTTTGGGACATAGCTTGGATAAGTTATGGAAGAATGACAACATTTCTTCTTTTCTTCTTTCTTCTTTTCTTCTTTTCTTTCTTTCTTTTCTATTGCTGCTTTGACAGCGGAAAACAAATTTCTATGCGGATTAATAGAACCTCTTCTCATCTCCTCCTTCTCAGGTACATGGCTATTATCCACCCTCTGCGTCCTCGCATGAAGCACCAGACGGCCTACTGCCTGACCCTGGGGGTCTGGATCATCCCCGTCATCATCTCCATCCCCTCGGCCTACTACTCACAGACCCTGTACCCGCACAACAGCGGCGCCAGCCACAAGGTGTTCTGCGCCCAGATCTGGCCGGTGGACCAGCAGGCCTACTACCGCACCTACTTCCTCTTCATCTTCGCCGTCGAGTTCGCGGTGCCGGTGATGGTCATGGTGATGTGCTACGTGCGCATCTCCCGCGAGCTGTGGTTCAAGAGCGTGCCGGGCTTCCAGACGGAGCAGATCAAGAAGCGGCTGCGGTGTCGCCGCAAGACGGTCATGGTGCTGATCGGGATCCTCGCGGCGTACGTCCTGTGCTGGGCGCCGTACTACGCCTACACCATCCTGCGGGACTTTCACCCCACGGTCATCACGCGCCAGCGCCACTCGTTAGTGGCCTTCTACGTCATCGAGTGCATCGCCATGAGCAACAGCATGATCAACACCTTCTGCTTTGTCAGCGTCAAGAACAACACGGTGAAGTACTTGAAGAAGATTGTGCTGCTGCGCTGGAGGTCCACCTACGCGCCCACTAAGGCCGCGGAGGAAACCGATCTCCGGACTTGCTCCATGCCTGTCACAGAGGAGGAAGAGTGCATCCGGCTTAAGTAGGATGAAAGGACAAGGGGGACGGGAGAGAGAACGGGGAAAGGGGTTGGGGGGAGAGCTTTTTTTGATGCAATGGTGGGCAGTCACAATGGTGGCTGTTAAGAAACATATTGACACAGGGGTTAGCGCTAATGACATCGAGACCGGCATTTTATATGGCCATTAAACTGTGTCGCAGAAGGTGTGTAAGGCAGGGTGCGAAAAATCGATCCATCTGTATAAAACACTCATTCAATGGACATTGTGTTGAATACGACCAAAACCGATTTTGTGATGCACTTAAGTTATTGTTGAGCAATCTTTGAATGTTCTATATAAAGTTTGTAAATGTGATGGCATTAAGAGTTGTATTTTCAAAGAGCTGTGAAGAATTTATTTTTATTTTGCTTCATGCAGTTCAGTAAACCTTGTATGCAGTAGGGTATGTGTGAAAGGCTTTGATGAACTAATTACCTTTTTTGATGGCAGATGATGCAGTTGCAGTTGTATGTTTACAGGTTATGATGACACTTTGATGTAGTGTATTCTTCCACCAACACTAAAGTACATTCCATAAGATCCACAGCCTCTCATCCGAAACCAAACTCAAGGGATTTTCTCCACTTGTCGAGATTCCCACTGGCAACATCAGTTATGTTATTGGCATATGTAAATCATTTGATAATCATTTGAAATCATTTGATGATATTGCCAGTTTCGTCTTTACTGCATACTGCCAGTCAAATTTACAATAAAAGCCATATACACCGTTAACAAACCTGTGATGACACTACCTTGAGTGTATTTTTATGATTTACCACTGTCTTTTGATAAGATGTAATATGGTATAACTTCTTGGGAAGTTATTTATTTGTATAGTGATGGTAAAGCAACTCAAGACAACATTACTGAGAGATGGCAGGATAATACAAAATAAACAACTAAATCTTGATTGTATCCAACACACCGAAGACATGTACAAAGGTAGGTATTAAGATAATTAATTTGACTAAAGGAACATTAGTACTACTAAGTTACGTGAACATAATACAACATCAAACCAGGGTAGATTGGATAAATGTATATTAACGACACTAGTCATATAGTTTTCTGGTGGATATTTCTCTATGTGTTTGTGGTAATTACAAATAAAAACTGTATATAATATTCTATTTATCAAATTTGTATTTTGCTGTTTGTATGTTATGTACTTTAAACCAGCCCCACTATTTGACGCATGGTTATTCAATTGTGGATAAATTCTGTGTGTAATAAATGAGTACCAAACTCATCCCGGTCCTATTTCTATTCAATATCACTCCATATCTCATATAAAACATCTGGCTTTACAGTTATCTCTGTTTAGACAGTTTCAACAGTGTACCAAACACACACCACAGTATTGAAGATACGGGGCGATGGTATCACATAGAACAAGGCAGCACAGAGTAGGGAGCATTAGACCACACTGAAGTGGGCACACTGACCTCATCCCTCGTCCATCTCATGGCGGCGTGGCGCATTAGACTGTTATCATGACACTACGGTAGAATTATCGCCTAGCTCGGAGCACAATCAAATGCTATTTCATCTTGGCTGTGGTGCTGGTGGTGGGCGTTATGACGTAATGACCCTTAGAACTGAGAGTTTATGGGTTAACTATACTGCCTGATAGTAACTGTTGAGTTCACAATATTGTTTATTTAATCAATGCTATTTGGATACATTCGTGAGCGCTTGTGCCTTTTAGGCTACTATTCACAATGGACATTTTATGTAGTATCTTTCTTGTATTTGTTATTGTTACAAGCAGAGGGATCTGTGGCCGATTGTATTCATTGATCCCAGACAATATAATAAAATGGTCCCACAGGTTCTTCTAGAAATCAGATATTTTCTTTGTAGCTTTGTCTTTCCTTTTTTTCTTTTTCCTCTTAAAATTAAATCTTTGTAATAATAGTAGTTAAGTCCTTATTTAATTGTAATAGTTATAGTAGTGATACAAATAATGATAATGCATGCCATTTAATGGAAAGGTTGTTGTTACAGTCCTACAATCTGACCATAGAGTTAGTACCGTATATACTTTCTTAGCATGGGAAGCCCCATGTGAATTGAACCAGTAGCCCACAGCTAAACCCATGCTCCCACAATTGAACAAGTCTTTATGAATGTTAAAGGTCCCATGGCATTCTACTTTATGGATGCTTTAATAATAGATATTAGTGGGTCCCCTAAACACAGTATTTGAAGACATTCCCGAAATTCAGCCGTGGTGCAGAAGTACAGCCACTACGAGCCAGTCGCACATTCAGCTTTCCCCAAACGCGCTGTTTCTGTGTCTGTAAGCAAATGAGGAGGAGAGGGGCGGGTCAAGGAGGAGGGTGGGGCTGTGGCCCTGAGAAGCTTGCGGCCACGGTACCATGCGCTCTGTTTACAGTGCATCTATCGCAATGGCAAGGCGCACACAGCCTTTGGCCGTGTTCTGTAAATATTCTAGAACACTCCGGGTGCTCCGATGGGAGTCCTTGAGCTCTATAACTAACTACTGGTACCACAACATGGAGGAGAACGTATATCATCAATGTTATATTATTATGGCCAAAAGCTGTTGCGCCTCCAGCTGGTATTATGAATTTCAAACGACTGGGTGCTCCGAGTCTGAGTCCTTGAGCTCTATAACTAACTACTGGTACCACAACATGGAGGAGAAAGGGATTGTTTCCCGCGATTGTTGACCGATATTGTCTCCCGCCGGAGCCTCGCTGCCGAGGGACCACCGCCTCAGCAGCGGGCAACAGACAGCGGGCAGTGGGGCTCAAGCGGGAGACTATCGCGGGCAACAATCCCTTTCTCCTCCATGTCGTGGTTCATGTACTTCAGGGATTCACAGCCAAAGCTCCTTTCCCCCAATTCCTTCCTCAAACCATGGCTGAGATAACCCCCACTACGAGTCTCGTTGTGGAAATACCAGAGACGAGAGTCCGATGTGTGTTATGCGCCATTACACCAAACAGCAGAACGGTTATCCAAATAACGAAGAAGTGTACAACACTTGCGTTACAGTCCTGGAGCCTCTATAATATAAATAATATCATAAAAATACATAGATATCCATATCATATATAATACAGATTACCACGGCCAAAAGCTGTGTGCGCCTCCACACGATATTATGAATCACAAAAGCCTGAGTCGGGTTCTCCGACGTCTCTGGTTCTTCCACTTCAACATCAATCTGAAGTAGACTTAACCGTGCCTGCCTGCCCACTTCCTTCTCAAGCATGGCTGAGATAACCCCAACTACAGTCTCGTCGTGGAAATACCAGAGACGTCAATGAACCAATGTGTTATGTTCCATAACACCAACAGCAGAACGGTTATCCAAATAACAAAGAAGTGTACAACACTTGTGTTACAGTGTATGTAATCACACACACACACACACGTTGCGCTTACATGGTCATAGCTCATTGTCTCATTGGCGGGCCAAATTCTCCGGGCGGGCAAGGCAGAGAAAGGGGACGTAACCACAGACCGAATCAGTGCGTCTGAGCTTCCATTTTTTCAAAGACGAGCAGGATACCTAGTTTTCGTTTTACACCAAACGCAACTTGTAGCCACTGGGGGACGATAGGCAGGCCAAGGGAACACTTATTAATTTAGAAAACGACATAAAGCGAGACTTTCCTGCCAGGGGACCTTTAATAATGGAAAATTGTGATAGATAGGGATTTCTACTCTAGCCTGAAACCTGCCAACCTCTCTCCCAGCCCTCTTTATGCCTGCCTCCTTCCCTCTATCTCGCTCTTAACATCTAACATCTCTTTCCCTTCTTTTTCTCTTCCTATCTATCCCACTAATTCACTTTCTGTGTGTGTGTGTGTGTGTGTGTGTGTGTGTGTGTGTGTGTGTGTGTGTGTGTGTGTGTGTGTGTGTGTGTGTGTGTGTGTGTGTGTGTGTGTGTGTGTGTGTGTGTGTGTGTGTGTGTGTGTGTGTGTGTGTGTGTGTGTGTGTGTGTGTGTGTGTGTGTGTGTGTGTGTGTGTGTGTGTGTGTGTGTGTGTGTGTGTACGTTATGAATGCACCAGCTAATTGAATAGATTATCCCCTATGCGGTTGATGGATATTTAGGAATTCATTGTGATAATAAATTAACCATGAGAATATACTTTGTCAAGCAAATACAGCAAAGCACTTAAGTGTACAGAAAACATGATGTATACAATGCCATGATTTGTAAAGCTGCAATGATATAATGGACCTGTTCTTTCTGGGTAAATGGGCGGGTCATATCCTAATGGCACTCCAGGTTAGAGGACAAATAATGCTGTACATGTATATGGAATGGACTCAGCCCTCAAGTTATTTAATAAAAGCCAACGTAATTTTTACATTTCACCTTGGCCCCCGAAGTTACCCCAAAAATCCATACCAACTCCGGTGCTCTGAGTAAAACTAAGCAAACATAAACACAAAAGCATAATCCCTGGTTACGGGAGATGCCCCACTGTGAACATAAACTCTGAGAATCTGACATGGTGCTCAGTGCCCCAGATCAACACCTGGGTAATTATATCTTCAGGCAGAGCAGCTCTGAGGACATAGACACGGTAGGCAACAACAGGGATGTTAAGGTCAACCCTGTGACAAATCCTAACCCTCTCACTGTCAAGTGGCCCAGAGCTGTATGTTCGAGCCTGTGTGTCTGCCTGTGTGTTTTTGGGTGCGAAATTGTGTCTGTGTGCTTGTGTGTTTGTTTGCGAAGAATCGATCGCTGGTCATGAATAATGGGGAGGATGTCAGGCTCATTTAGGCCCGACTTTGGAGCGATCAAATCAATCTGTGATTTAACACTTTCTTTCAACCCGTTCTCCCAGGAACTGCTGGTTCCTGCTGCCTTTCAGGATGGAAATCTAGAAATTTGAAGGTGGAAGGAGATCTCAGCTGATTGTAGGTGTGGGACCACCGCCTCAGCAGCGGGCAACAGACAGGCGGGCAGTGGGGCTCAAGCGGGAGACTATCGCGGGCAACAATCCCTTTTCTCCTCCATGTCGTGGTTCATGTACTTCAGGGATTCACAGCCAAAGCTCCTTTCCCCCAATTCCTTCTCAACCATGGCTGAGATAACCCCCACTACGAGTCTCGTTGTGGAAATACCAGAGACGAGAGTCCGATGTGTTATGCGCCATAACACCAACAGCAGAACGGTTATCCAAATAACGAAGAAGTGTACAACACTTGCGTTACAGTCCTGGAGCTCTATATATAAATAATATCATAAAATACATAGATATCCATATCATATATAATACAGATTACCACGGCCAAAAGCTGTGTGCGCCTCCACACGATATTATGAATCACAAAGCCTGAGTCGGGTTCTCCGACGTCTCTGGTTCTTCCACTTCAACATCAATCTGAAGTAGACTTAACCGTGCCTGCTGCCCACTTCCTTCTCAAGCATGGCTGAGATAACCCCAACTACAGTCTCGTCGTGGAAATACCAGAGACGTCAATGAACCAATGTGTTATGTTCCATAACACCAACAGCAGAACGGTTATCCAAATAACAAAGAAGTGTACAACACTTGTGTTACAGTGTATGTAATCACACACACACACACACGTTGCGCTTACATGGTCATAGCTCATTGTCTCATTGGCGGCCAAATTCTCCGGGCGGGCAAGGCAGAGAAAGAGAGGGACGTAACCACAGACCGAATCAGTGCGTCTGAGCTTCCATTTTTTCAAAGACGAGCAGGAATACCTAGTTTTTCGTTTTACACACAAACGCAACTTGTAGCCACTGGGGGAACGATAGGCAGGCCAAGGGAACACTTATTAATTTAGAAAACCGACATAAAGCGAGACTTTTCCTGCCAGGGGACCTTTAATAATGGAAAATTGTGATAGATAGGGATTTTCTTACTCTAGCCTGAAACCTGCCAACCTCTCTCCCAGCCCTCTTTATTGCCTGCCTCCTTCCCCTCCTAATCTCGCTCTTAACATCTAACATCTCTTTCCCTTCTTCTTTACTTCTTTTCCTATCTACCTGCTCCCACTGAGGCCGACATTTCTGTGTGTGTGTGTGTGTGTGTGTGTGTGTGTGTGTGTGTGTGTGTGTGTGTGTGTGTGTGTTGTGTGTGTGTGTGTGTGTGTGTGTGTGTGTGTGTGTGTGTGTGTGTGTGTGTGTGTGTGTGTGTATGCGTATGTCGTGTGGTGTGTGTGTGTGTGTGTGTGTGTGTGTGTGTGTGTGTGTGTGTGTGTGTGTGTGTGTGTGTGTGTGTGTGTGTGGTGTGTGTGTGTGTGTGTGTGTGTGTGTGTGTGTGTGTGTGTGTGTGGTGTGTGTACGTTATGAATGCACCAGCTAATTGAATAGATTATCCCCTATGCGGTTGATGGATATTTAGGAATTCATTGTGATAATAAATTAACCATGAGAATATACTTTGTCAAGCAAATACAGCAAAGCACTTAAGTGTACAGAAAACATGATGTATACAATGCCATGATTTGTAAAGCTGCAATGATATAATGGACCTGTTCTTTCTGGGTAAATGGGCGGGTCATATCCTAATGGCACTCCAGGTTAGAGGACAAATGCTGCTGTACATGTATATGGAATGGACTCAGCCCTCAAGTTATTTAATAAAAGCCAACGTAATTTTTACATTTCACCTTGGCCCCCGAAGTTATGCCAAAAATCCATACCAACTCCGGTGCTCTGAGTAAAACTAAGCAAACATAAACACAAAAGCATAATCCCTGGTTACGGGAGATGCCCCACTGTGAACACAAACTCTGAGAATCTGACATGGTGCTCAGTGCCCCAGATCAACACCTGGGTAATTATATCTTCAGGCAGAGCAGCTCTGAGGACATAGACACGGTAGGCAACAACAGGGATGTTAAGGTCAACCTTGTGACAAATCCTAACCCTCTCACTCTCAAGTGGCCCAGAGCTGTATGTTTGAGCCTGTGTGTCTGCCTGTGTGTTTTTGGGTGCGAAATTGTGTCTGTGTGCTTGTGTGTTTGTTTGCGAAGAATCGATCGCTGGTCATGAATAATGGGGAGGATGTCAGGCTCATTTAGGCCCGACTTTGGAGGGATCAAATCAATCTGTGATTTAACACTTTCTTTCAACCCGTTCTCCAGGAACTGCCTGGTTCCTGCTTGCCTTTCAGGATGGAAATCTAGAAATTTGAAGGTGGAAGGAGATCTCAGCTGATTGTAGGTGTTTTCCTGAGTGAAAGGGCCAATGTAATTTATGTGTTTTAAACTGGTATATGGCCTATTAAATGAAATTACAGTACATATAAACGCAGAATAATTAATTCAGTACGACACTTCAGCAGTCTCTAATTGTTATGATAGAAAAAACCCCCACAGATAAACCGTACAGGATGAATACCTTTTAAGATCTGGTTCACAGCACAGCATATTGGTACCCGGCCTTGAATCAATCTAAAAACACCTGCTATTCCAACACAACCCTCTTCAACTCCTCCCTCATGTCAGGCCTTGTTCCAGGGTCCTTAAAGAGAATCATAAGCTGTGTTCAAAATCGTTCCCTATCACGGATATAGCGCACTATATTGGGTGTTTAGCGTTTTGTAGTGGTGTTCGAATTCTCAGTGGTCAATTTCATGCACTATATAGTGCACTTAAAAAACCCAAAATTTGATACGATGTTCACTACATGTTACTATGGTATGCTACCCGTATACCATAATGCAATGCGGTCGTGTTTGCCGGAGGAGAGGAAGAGGCTGAATAACTGCGAAAACAAATAGGCATACATTTAATGATGGAGTCTCCGGCTTTCGTTTAAAAATGTCAATAATTTATTTGGGATTTAACATAGAAAATTTGACATTCAAAATGAATTTAAAAAATCCTTGATCAAGGGAAATATAACATTCAACATCAATACAACCTCCAGCTTTCGTGAATGCCCGGTTTATTTACATGATGTGGCCGCATGTCTGCGTCAAACAAATTCCCGGGGCATTTGCTGACGCAAATGACGTTTAGAAATGTACATCGTAATGTCCGAATTCTCGTTTGTTCGTTCCCTATATAGTGCACTATATAATGAACACTATATAGGGATTGAGTGAATAGGGAACGATTTCGAACACAGCCATAGAATCATGCTGCTCCTGCCATAGCCACAGCTATTTGCTTTATGTTCTCCCCCTGTGTCTGCCACACCCCCTGTCTGTCTCTGTGCTGTGCCTGAAACACCTCAACTGTTCACACCTGGCCTGCATCAGCTCATCAACTCCCCTTCAAATACACCCAATTTCCCTGCAGTCCTCACCAGATCGTTCTTTGAACTTCAGTGTTCTATGGATCAACACCTCCAGCCTGCCTGCTTCACTCCCTCCAGCCTGCTTCACTCCCTCCTGCCTGCTTCAGTCCCACCAGCCTGAAGCTCCCCACTCTCCTACCTGCCTCATGCCTCACCCCTGGTTCGGCTCCCAATGAACCCTGCCACCAGGCCCGCCGCTCCCTATACGCAGAGGGCGTACAGCACAAAGTAGGGGGGGCACCAAAAATAAAGGTTTGTAAAAAAAAATTTGGATTACATAACTGAATTAAAAAAAAGAGTAAATTATTTATGAAGAGGCGCACCGTTGCTTTTTCTTAATTGTATAACCTATCACTCAATTTCGGCAAATTAGATGTTCTTACCTAATATATAAAAAGAGGCTTTCCCCCCCCCCCCACTCGCGTACGGACGGAACGGAAATGGCCAGCAGCGGCCCTGCCTGCAGCTCTGCAACTCCAGTCCTGTCTCGTTGTTCTGCTCTTGGGCCCAGCAGCTATCGAACCCCAACCGCTCCTTTAGAAATTGATCCTTGACGCTGTTGACATCCAGAACTACAGACCGTTATCTCTTCGTTCATTCCTTTCTCAAACTCTGGAACATGCAATCTCTAACCAACTGTCGTCCTTTCTCTGACAAAGCAACCCGCTTGAACCCCATCAGTCAGGCTTCAAGATTGCACACTCCATTGAGGCGGCCCTCCTCGCAGGGACAGAGTCGCTCCATGTCGCCTCATGCCTCTCACCGGTTCTTATTCTCCTCAACCTTTCCGCGGCATTCAACATTGTGAACCACTAGATGACCCTCGCCACTCTCGCTGTCCTGTGGGGTATACACTACGAACCTCGCTGAACATACCCAGGCTTTCTTGGGTAAGCCTGGATCGACAGAGACGCAACTCGCGATCAGAGTTAAATGGTACCACGACGCTCACTTAGGATTTGATTAGTCAAGCCAGGTTTTCAGCTTTAGGTTCAATGCGCGTTCACGTGAAAGGGGCGTTTATCGCGTCATTTTACTCACCTTTACAAACTGGATAGATCAAGGGCAGTCTATTTCACTCAAGAGGAACAGATAGTCATAATGAACTCCTATGAGGAGTTCAAAAATCAGATAACAGCTAGGGGCAACAAAGTTGCAAATAATAAGGCTAGGGAGGCGTGCTGGGAAAAAATAGCCGATAGTGTAAATTCGTATAAGTGAAAAGATTCTGCATATTGTTTATAAAATAACTATGCCAAATGCAGATAGAGTGATGATTTCAAAATGCATAAACAACGTCCAACCTGCCTTATTCTATAATTTAGGGAATTCACTTTAAATACACCTTTTTCATCCGCTGAGCGGTAGCGAGATGGCGCAGTGGATTAGTTTAAGACTGCCAGCGACCGGGGTTAAAATCTCGCCTGTCTAGCACCATGCCTTTTACCAGACATGGGGGACTTGAGTCACATGACTTGACTCGAGTCAGACTCGAGTCGCAAATTAATGTTGAAATAAAACTCAACTCATGAACCACTCTCTTTACCGATTTTTAAATGTGGAAACTGGGTTAGATCATCAGATTTTTGTATGACTTGACTTGTGACTTGCTCTCACCACAGTGAACTTGCTTGAGACTTGAAGGTTATGACTTGAGACTTGCTTGTGACTTGCACATGAGTGACTTACACCCATCTCTGTCTTTTACCCCCATAGATGTCGTGCCAGCACAGCCTTAAGAATATGGCTTCAAGTTGAAATAAGCACAAAAATATAATTCCATAACCTTTAGTGAAAAATTATTTCATATGCATGATAATTGGGACCTTTCAAACTTCACATAAATGCACGTCACTTGGGAGACGAACCCCGCATGCAGAAATTCAAAAAAGAGAAAAATTAAAAGAGTAAAACTAAGCAAACATAAGAACAACAGCATGATCCTTGGCGATGGGAGAAGCCCCGATGTTAAGATAATTGCCCCCCTCTGAGAAGCTGACATGGTGCTCAGTGCCCCAGATCAACACCTGGGTAGTTATATCTTCAGGCAGAGCAGCTCTGAGGACATAGACACGGTAGGCAACAACAGGGATTTTCAGATCAAACTTGTGACCAATCTACTCCCACATGGCCAAGAGCTATGTGTTTGAGCCTGCGTGTTTGTGGGTGTGAAATTGTGTCTGTGTGCCAGTGTTTGTTTGTTTTGTGTGTGTGTGCGTTGCTGGCCGAAGAATTGGTGACTGGTCATGAATAATGGAGAGGATTTCATGCTAATTTAGCCCCGACTTCAAATCATGCGTGCCTTTATTTTAGCCCTTTCGACTAGGAACTGCTGGTTTGCCTTGAAAAGACAGAAATATAGGAATCTGGAGGTGGAAGGAGATCTTTGTGGATTGAAGGTGTTTTCATGAGTGAATATGCTAATGTTATTCATGTGTTTTATTAAACTGGTATAGGCCTAATAAATGATATACATATAATCTCAGAATGCAGTATTAAAATCAAATCAGTATGAAAATTCAACACTCTAATTGTTATGATCGAACAAAACTCAGATATACCATACACAGGATGGATACTTTATGCTTTATAGTATAGTACAGCATATATTATACTCAAATGCCTTGAATGAATCTTTCCCTTACCTCTTGACTCCTTAGGTTGTTTACATTGCTTTGATATTGCTTTACCATTTATATTTTAGCTGAATGGATCACAAAACAAATCTTTGGGAACAATACCATCCCTCCAAAGGTATCTTGTTGACTTATTTTTTCAACTTGTGAAACACAAAAAATGTTCTCTTTGGGTAGGAAAATACAAATACTCTCACTGTAATGAGCGTATGTTTTTCTAATATTTTTCTGCGGAAGTGACAAGCTATAATTTGACTGCAATTACAATTAAGAGACTCAGTAATACGTCATTTGAAATAAATAATTTTATTTTCCAAGAGGGAGGAAGGTTGAGTCAAGCAGGCATCACATTGTTATTTACTTGTAAAGCCACCCTGTGTAGTTGTTGTAGTCATAACACACATCTAGTCATAATAATTAACAACCAAGGAGAAATGATTCCAACCGTTGGTCCAGGGTGATGGGATGTAGTACAAGTTACTTTTATTGTATAGTTTTGCATTGCAGATATGAGTCCAGCAAATCTGTTCGCTCAGTTTGTTCCAATTTACCATAACAGTGAATCTTTTAGATTGATTCTATGGAATTGAAAATATCCAATGTCAATTAATAAACAAGTGTAAAGTGAAATATACATGTTACATCAACACCAGAGGCAAGGCCAACTGGTTAGCTCATGGAGAACATATAATTAAACATATTAATGGGAAATCATTCAGTCTTTTAGGTATAATATACTTGCCTGGAAGTTCAATAACATTTATGCTTATGCCAATGCTTTAATGATTTCTCATCAAGCCTTTTGAACTCTTCCACCAAAAACACCAACTTAAGTACTTCGGGGAAAACTGTTTCCAACAGAAATACCTTATTAATCAAGTCCCTTGAGTTCCTGTCGAAGTAAAAAAAAGCTATAATTACAATTTAAGTTAAGTACCATGATGCAATAAGAAGGACTATGAAAACATAATAATTAATGAATAACAAAAGGGCAATAAGCACTCATCAGATGAACAGCCGTTTAGCTAAGAAAGAAAGACACATGGATGTTGCACATTTTCTGTGAAGAAGCATGAGCAGTTGGCTTCCTAATGAAGTTGAATGAAGATTAACTAAATGCTAAACGCTTTGCCCATTAATTAGTTATCAGTTAGTGTGAACATAGGGAGATACTGTATATGTCAATATGGCTATTAATTAAAGCTTGGGTGTGCAATTTATTTTATAAACATTTGTCATATTGACATATTTGTTGAAATGCCTACATGTCGACAGCAATCAATAAATACATTGCTCTGTCAAGATAATGCAGGAAAGCCTGTCCATTCAAAGGGGCTCATTGTGTTGAAAAATGATTTATGGTGTTGTGTTTGTCGTGTTTTATAGCTTTGTAGTGTAGTAGTATGGTCTATGTGTGGTCGTTTTTCTGTATTTATCAGGGACAGTTTATTGCATGATATCACCTGTAGCTAAGGGCCACTTTATGCTCCCAGGAACGCATGCTTCGTAGCAATTTGGTTCACACTGTTTCGCTCTTATGTTAATTCATATAATAAAAAATTACCATACCATACCATTTTATTTCTATGCGACAGCACAAAAGTAGGACGACGCAGAACAAAGGCACAATGCTGAATCCCAGGTTCACATAGCATTTCACGGCAACAGACGTTATTCCTGCATGACTGTCCCTTGTCTTACCTGTCTCGTTAGTCAAATATGTGTTGGTGTAATAGATTGATTTTTATTGGTTTTATAAGAAATCTATTATTGTAAATAATATTGTAAGCACAATAAGCAATTAAAACGGTTAAAGTAGAATTTACTCATAAATTGTTCATAGCTATAATGGTTTATGGTTGGTCCTGTGGTTATTTACCGTACTTCTCCCCTTTTCAGGTATGAAGATGAGTATTAATGGTCTTAAGTTTTAGAATATGTTTGCTAACGTGTTTCGATTGTGTTTTGTTAACATTATGACCGAATTTAGAGGTCAAAAGCATTGTTAGAAGCTTTTTAAAAAAGTTGCTGTATTAATTAGTGTGAATTCAGTTAAACCGCTATTCCGCCATGTCCAGTAGAATGCGACATGAATAGCATGACCCACACTCTGTGTCTGAATTGCAGTACTTCTATACTAACTGCTTTTTGAGTGCACTTTGCGCAAAAACGGAGAGTGTGCCAAAATCGCTGTGCACTGTCTGGGAAGTTCTCGGTGGCGCACTCGCATCAAAACAATCTAAAACTTGAGTTTGGACTGATAGACACTTTCCACCCTCAACGGCCGCCATCTGTCTACGTAGCGGAGGGGGCGACATTGTAACAGTTGAAAAAAAAAACAATCAAAATATTTACAGTTTGAGTTGATTAGTACTATACAGCGCTAAAATAAATACAGATAAAATCGATAGAAATTGATTGATGGTAATTGAAATTGATAGCTATTAAAATGATGGGCGAATTATGGAAATGATCAAGCAGAAAAAAAATACCATCGAAGAAAATCCGTCCAACTGCAAACTCATTTCTGGTAAGGTGCGCGAGGCGTGGTTTGGACAGTGGCATCTGTTAGATATGGAGGCACTGCCGCTTAATAAGTGAACTGTAGGGATGTATGTCGCTTCACTTAGTAAGTGCGCTGACTTTACACGCGCACATGTTAGTGATTGTTTGAGTTAAACACATTGACGCATGTAATACTTAAGATTGTAGGCTATTGTCAAAGGTGAGATTTAATGCCTGTGAGTCTATGGATTGTTTGGGTATCACATGTAAATCTTACAGGGATAACTTCACCGGTGGAGATATGAAGGTTATATGAAGTAAATAATTCTATGTATTATAAATATGCAAAAAAAAAAAATGAAATTGGTTCTTCCTAGCCTGAGAAAAGGCAGAAAGTGTCTTTCTGGCTCAAAAGTAAGAAATCCTCCAACTACCACGGTGCATTGCGTTCGCTGCACCGTCGCCTGTTTCCGATTGAAGGGGGAAGGACCCATGGTCTTAGCGCGAGTGGTAGCGCGAGCAAACTTTGTGTAAACATATCCCCGTGATATGTTGACTAGTTTAGACTTCTGCCCTCGTTTTCTCAAACGCATCATTTGTATATTACTGTACAGCGTAAAAACATTTGCTAATTACAGTAGCTCAGCATTCCAAGTATTGTACTCAACCTTTTCTCCCCAGTTGAAGTGTTTATCTTATACAGTAGGCCTACTTTAGTATAGCACTTGGGTTAGTAAACAAATCATCCAATGGGTTCCGTTTTCGTAACATTGAACCGTCGGCATAGTGGCATGTCGATCCAATGGGAAATTTTTCGGACTATTACGCGACCAAAAGCTTGATCAAAATGTTAATTTTTGGATCATCGCTTCATTTGCGCTTGTCGCTCGAAAAAAAAAAACGGCGCATGGGCAAACGAAACACAGTCAGTTAACGTGGTAAAACAGCCACGTATGTCTCAGAACTTAGCACGAGTCCCCACCTCTGCTCCCCACTGTGGCCCATGCCTCCTCCTTCTTGTTCTGGGTCCGTTAAAATACAGCTGCCGTGTCCACAAAGGGACCAGGTGCCCACAAACCGGCACGATCAGTTTCTCTCCATGTTTGTGGAGTAGATGTGCCCGCCGTCACGAATGTGACGTCGGAGATACTCCGCCGCTGTTTGACTGTTCGCGGCCGCGATTGCC
>OLKM01001604.1:0-2500 GCA_900291075.1 Melanogrammus aeglefinus
TTGTTGAATCGGCGGTCAAATGTTGATTACTGACAACGCACTGTTACACTTCAGGCAAAAGACCAAATACACCCCAACTAAAGCCACCGATGCTGTATTGCAGTCTATTCCTAAACAATCTGCACCCGCAGTCACACGGAAAGGCCAGACTCCTTGCCGAACCATGCGTGTATGAGCCTACATAGAAATCGAAGGGAGTTCGGTAGAGGGGAGCGACGAACTCGCTGGTCAGAGAAGCTAAGAAGTGTGAATGAAGGGACACATCTGAAGAGTGGCCGGCTAAACCAAGGTACCGTGAACCAGAACGTTTCACCACCTGACCGTAGATGTCGTCGTACATGGATTTTTGGTCATAAACAGCCCAAGGTTCATCAGTGGTGTCCTGTCCATGCCACACGACAGGTTCCCCTGCAAAAGCCTTACCGCGAAGAACGATGCCGTGGGAAAACAGAACAGTAACACTAGAAGCGCGGGTCCAGAGTTGAAGTCCAGACAACACCTACGTGGCTTGATCATCAATGTTCACACGGCCGACTTAGTATCCTTGACTAGAAGTAACCTAAAATGCCTTAAAATCAGCATCCCAAGGATCGGATGAAACCATGTCTACTATCCGAAGGAGACTAACGAATTGTGAATACATACATTTTATCCATTGATAAAGCGAAGCCCGAAGCCCTATGCGACGCTGCCTAAAATAATTTTACAACGTCATATAAATGGCGCAGCAATGTTCATATACGCTTAGCAAACTAATGGAATGTATGCAAGGAGCACTAGCGGCACGAGAGTATTCACCACCAGAGTCACACTCGTTGAGTGAAGTGCGTTGGTCCTGGCCTCAAGCCTCGTTAAGAAAAAACAAGAAACTGCTATCGAGTGTAAATCTCCCTACGAATGATCACAAGCTGCGCAGCCGATCCTTCTGGCACCGTGGCCCGCTCTCTCAATTGAATGAGCGCTTTGCCTTCCAATTTCACCGACCTACCTCTTCCTTCAGTTCAGTGCCGCCGGGGAAACATTGAATTTATGGCAAGCAATGACCGACGAGGTGCCACTTGATAGTCCACACGGCCTCGGACGATGCAGCCGGTGGGCGTAATACTTGTGAACGTCTGCAGGAGGATTATTCAGAAAATTAGTAATTCTGGAGGACGAGGTTGGAGGATATTAGGAATTAGGGGTCAGGGGGGCTGCCGTTCTGTCTGTATTGTGATTTGTACACGGTAGTTATTCAGTCTTTCTAGGCTTCGAGAGGGAAGTGGACGAGGTCTTTGACACGGGGATGAGAGGGAGCGATTTGACTGTTACACGTACGCAAACGCCTTGGACGCCAGGCGAAACCATGGGAACGCAGGGAAGGGGACAACAACAATGTCGCGATCATGAGAAATAGCACGCCGGAAACGTGGGCGATAGTTTTACACGGCTGCTGGGCACGGCGGAAATGCCAGGAAAATTGTTTCATTATCAAACTGCCATTGGCTGGATTTTTAAATGTGGATTTTGGTTTGTATCCAAATTAAATGTGTTTTATGTTTCTTGTGTCGTGATCCAGGGTGGAAATCAGCAGCTGCTCATGCGGAAAAATCCCTATGGCGAAGACACTGTCGAAAATACATCCCAGACTGTGATCCCCCCTGCCCTATAACACCCAGATACATGGACAAGTTGAGGTTAGTACTCCCCGCACCACACTGACTCACAATTGCACATACACCACCCTGGGCAGGCACGCACACCACACTGGCCAACACTCATACAGCACGCACACACACACACAACACACACTGGAAACACGCACACAAAAACTGCTTAACACGCACACACATTGGCAGACAGCACACACACACACACACACACACACACACCACACACACACACACACACACACACACACCACACACAACACACCACAACACACACACACACACACACACACACAACACACCACACACCACCACTGGCAGAATGTCAGCAATACTCAACAAATACACTGAAACCAGGGAGGTACAGACAATAAACAACGGCGATTAGACAAACCAGACAAACACACACGCCATACACACAAAAACCGACAATTCTCACACACCAAAACACAGACTAATTCTCTACCTGACAGTATCTAAAGTAATAGAAAACACACAGTAAATTGCCACCGATGACACAAGGAAAAACCAGATGATGAACGAGACTCTGAGATCACTATTTAGAGCAGACTGATCATCTGCTCACTGCTGAAGGCTCAGAGCACGCAGAGCCTGTTTCAATCAATATTCATTTTTATCTCTTTTCTACTTTGGGGTTTCGAGTCGAAGTCCGTGTTGAGACATCACCAGATCCAGGTTGTCAGCTAGGACTGCGACGGACCTTTCCAGGCTTGCACAAGCTCTATGCTCAGAGCCAAAGTCATAACAGGGAGAACGATTAAAGCTCTTTGTCTCAGTGAGGCTCATCACCTGATCACATGATTTACTACTTCCAATATCCTGAGCCAAGA
>OLKM01001604.1:7500-25000 GCA_900291075.1 Melanogrammus aeglefinus
TAGAAATACAAGTGTTCTTTGTAGAGCATTTATAGAAAGCATGACAAACCAGGTTGTCTTGTTTACCTCTGGCTTCACAATGTGCACTAAACTGGAATGAATGAACGTTTCTGTCAATAACAAAAGAAAGCATTGCGTATAATTATAGACCCAGGGTGTTGTGCAAACTGTACTCCTGAAGTATATAACCGAATATATTCTGTATAAAGCATGCATCGCCTGTATGCATGAGCTTCCGTTTGTGAAGTGAGAATGCAGCTGAGCAGGGGAGTTCACCTTCCTTCAAGCACCAGTAGACTAATGTTTGCATAGCAACTAAGTGACGTATGAATGTTTGAATTGAATCATGTCTTTAATGTTTTTATGAATTGCGCCCTGCTTTATTATGGTATTAATAAAGACTTCAGGCAAAAATGTGTTGGCAGGGAAGGAAGTTAGAAGTAGATTTTGAGTGGCAGGCACAATGGAAACAGCACAAAATGTTTTCATAGGGAAGCCTTTTTTTTTTTACCGTTTGGATATCAGTCACTCCCTCCCACACACACTCCTACAAACACACACAGACACACTCACACACACACCTACAAAAACACACAGACACTCTCACACTCACACACACACACACACACACACACACACACACACACACACACACACCTACACACACACACACACACACACTCACACACACACACACACACACACACACACACACACACACTCACACTCATACACACACACACACTCACACACACACACACACACACACACACACACACACACACACACACACACACACACACACACACACACACACACACACACACACACACACTACACACTCACACACACTCTCACATTGCCAATATAACATGGATCTTATTTCTCTAGGGCCCCCCTGGACGCCCAGGTCTTTCCGGGGCTGATGGGATACCAGGTCCTCCAGGCACTCTGCTGATGTTACCAGTAAGAAAATCGAGCTTGACTCTCTTCAACCTGCAGCCACACGTTATCAAGCCCAGTACTGAGGATCCCCACAAGGGGGAGCCGTGTGATTGAACTTCATTTGCATTTTCCAAGCCAGGGGGCGAGTGACTCTATCCTGTGTTCTCTGTGCCGTTCAGTTCCAGTTCGGTGGGGATTCTCAGAAGGGCCCTGTCGTCTCTGCCCAGGAAGCCCAAGCACATGCCATCATTCAGCAAGCCAAGGTAGGGAAGGTCTCACTTGTGTGTCACAGAAACGCTGACACAGCAACGAACGCAGCTGTCAAGAGGTTAACCGTTGAAGTTCTAGCAAGAAATGGAGCATAGAGTACTTGAGCATATAAAGTTATTAATGGGCGTACCAAAATGTAGCATGAATGGATGGATCCAATCAATAACACACACAATTGTTCCAATGCTTGGTAATTAATAAATAGGAAATAAGTACACAGTGTAAATTGCCGGCTAATTCAAATCAGTTGAATAGGTTATTGATATGTCGTTTGTTACGATTTCCAATCGATAAGAGTCAACAGTGATTTTAAAGTGGCTTCAACTTATCATCTATTGCTTTCTTATTTTCTCCAGATTTCGCAGAAGGGACCTCCGGGTTCGATGGGTCTTGGGGGTCGACCAGGACCTGAGGTAAGAGACCCTTAACAGCACTGGATCACACTTCATCACACTAAAGAACACACATCAACCCCTGTACATTCTCTCCCCCACTGTTGTGTATAGATATCATCTTCCATTCTGTATGGCAAAATCCGATGTTCGAAAAACAAAATCTAGTGTGTGACTGCACTGCTCCATCTTATTCTTAAAGTACAGTAGCTTGCTCTGCGTTGATCGGGATGTGTTCTGCGTTGCAGGGTCTTCCAGGTTCTTCCGGCCTGAAAGGAAATGGTGGAGACAACGGCCACTCAGTAAGACCCCCCCGCCACCCACCTACACCCACACCCACCCCCACCACCACCCCACCCATCCCAAAAACTGTGTTTTTTTTATCCCTGCTGTATCCCACGGGCTCTCCGTTAAGATCTCTATCACCTCCTCTTCCGCTCTAACTGTACTTCCCCGCTGACCTACTACACAGGGCCCCCGTGGATTACATGGCCCTGCAGGGCTGAACGGCCGAGCGGGGAAACGGGTGAGATTTATCATTCACTCTAAACTATAGTTGTCGTTCTTCTTTTTTTCGGATTTTGAATCGTGAGGCATCATCTGCTCGCTGTTTTCTCTTCCAGACCTGTGTCTTGTTTGTCGGTGTGTATTGTGTTACTGTGTGTGTTGACTTGTGGATGTGTGTTTTCTCTTTCCCAGGGGCGGTCAGGAGCAGATGGGGCTCGCGGAGCGCCGGGAGAAACAGGCACTAAGGTTGGTTTTAATTTTTTTTTTTATGGGAAAAGAAAATGACCACGGGCGCCGCATTGCAGCAGAAGGGAATCAAACGTCACTTCCTCGGACCTCACCGGAAGAAGAAGAGGTTGAAGTGTAAGAGAATGAAGAGGAGGATGAAGCCGTGCAATTGATTGGTCTGCTTTGCTCGCTCGCTGAAAAAAGAAAGTGTCAATACATATCTGCAAGGTAAAGCCTTTGCCCGTACACTTGCTGTAATCGCTGAGTCGCAAGACGGCTAATTGCGGGACTTGCGTTGCGTTGCAATTCTGCCATTTTGTCGGGAGGAGAGGGAGAGCTGCTGCATTACCACACCAACTGCCCACAGCCCTCGGTGTGCCAGGAAGAATCCACCTAGCGCCATAAACGTCATTGCGTCCGTTTGACAAGCGAATGGGCTCCGTACCTTAGCAGCTGCATGGGGCGCTTTTGCTAAATACATCAGCCTCCCCTGATATTAGGCTCAGCTGAACAGCGGGTCTTTATCAGTCAAAGCAACGCTCAGGCAGACCCCGAGCTATCTGAAAGCTCCCGCGCCATGAGAACGGCGTGCACGCAGCAGATGGAAGCCTTCGTCACAGGATGTATCCAATGTGTGTGCGTGTGTGTGTGTGTGTATTCTAAATGGTGTGGTTTTTTTTCGTGTGTGTGTGTTAATGTGAATCTGTATTCTTTGTGCACAGATGCAATCATGGGTGCCGTTTGCATCATTTCCATTCTGCAAGTTGTGGGAATTTTTTTTGTTACGTGCCAGCACATGTTTTCATCATCGCAGAGAGTGTAAACGCAACGCTGGCCTTTATCTCCTTCCCAGGGTGACAGAGGCTTTGACGGGTTGCCAGGACTCCCGGGAGACAAGGGACACCGAGTGAGTGAGCGTGTGGGAACACAACACCCCCCAAAAAAAGAAGAAACTTCTTGGTCTTTCCATCTATTTCTCCATCGCTCAGCGTTTGCCTCAGATTAATGCGTTGTGTGGCCGTGAGAAGCCTTTGCGCTTTAAACAACACAGACTCCCCAGGAGGATGAATTGTGCAAACGTGTCCGTTTCGCCACCCACATGTTATGAATGCATGATCTTTCTTCCCACCAAGGGGGACAGGGGCAAACCAGGTCCTCACGGGCCCTTTGGAGATGCGGGAGAGAAGGTGAGCATGCCCGAGTCAATGTCACCCCAGTATTAGACCATATAGTATTAGCCACTTAGCCACGGAAAAGCTAACAAAAGGAAAATAGAGGAATGGTGGCGACATTAGGCCCACAGTGCCCTGAATGCCATGGATCTCACCATCGGAAGTGTAGACGATTCTTTTCCGATTACTTGAGTGCTTTACAGTACAACTGATGCCACAGGGTCAAGCCCAGGGCGGTACTGAAAGGAAGTAGAATAGGCCTTATATTCAGTTGGAGATGCTTTCATGATCCTTCTCCTCTCTATGCTGTCCTCAGATCAGTCATTTTCAAGCTATTTGAAATAGATGGCAGCTATCGCCCACTTTGCATGTAAATCACATGTGTGGAATACTAAAACATTCTGTTGGCGGAAGGCTTTGATCCAGCTTGACGAGTGTGAGGTTGTGATGGTTCACCTCGATGTATTTGTGCCGGCAGTGTGTGTAAGACTCCATGTATGAAGCTGTTTATCTCGAGGTTGATTGCTGACAATGTTTTCCGTCGTTTGTTTCAGGGTTCTTCTGGGCCGATCGGGCCTAGGGGGCAGCCAGGCGAACCTGTTAGTAATGACCACACACACACACACACACACACACACACACACACACACACACACACACACACACACACACACACACACACACACACACACACACACACACACACACACACACACACACACACACACAAACACCCAAGACACTCACGCAGACGAGCATACGTAACAACACAAACTACCCTTTCCATGTCAAGGTTGAACATCTTTGGAGAGCACCAATACTGCTTAAATTTGCACTCTTTGAATAAAAAACGTCTAAACGCTAGCTAAAACTTAACCCACACATATAATACATTCAATTCTGTGGTTCTATTTGTTGCCTGGCACATACGAAAGAATTATACAATCTTTCATTGTATTCATTTCTGGCTAACTGTGGCCGGTCCATCTGGAGACGCCTTGAGAAAACCTCAGCAGGTTCACAGGAAGCTTCCAGAATGCATCCCAGAGTGATGCTACCGCAGGCGCAGTAGTCAGGCGGACTGATTAGCCCTGATTCACATTCTATCTCCTCGCCCGGCGGGAGGGGGGGATCAGACTCAGCGGGGGTCCGTCCATCTTAATGGTTCACCTGGATGGAAGAAGAGGGAACCACAGAGACGCAGACGGAGTGAGAGAGAGGGAGAGGGAGTGAAGTGTTGGGGGGGGGGGGGGGGGGGGAGTCGTGAGAGAAAGGGATAGATGAGACGTCGTGTTGCAGCTGTGATGGAGGGAAAAACCTAAACTGCTAAAGACGGATGCGGATGGGAAGGGGGTGGATAGTAGAGGGAGTGGAGAACCGCTGGAATACAGAGGAGCCAAGCTGAAGATACATTTAGGACATTTGATGATTAGGTGTCGGGGAAAATAAGAGAGAAGGGATGTAGACGGACGACAGGAAGGAGAAGGAGGTACAGATACAAATCAGGGGCCCTGAATGATTTTATTTCCATATCAATCGTGTCCCCGGAGATCACAGATGTGGCTCTGGAACAGGTGGCTTGGCCAGCCTACAAAGAGAAACGGTGAAAGGGAAAAAAAAACAACGATCAAGCAGATACATGCACACACACACGCGCGCATGCACACACACACACACACACGCGTGCACACACGTTGAAATGCACGCAGGTGCACACAAACAGATACATGCATGCACACATAGGTACATGATTCTCACACACACACACACACACACACACACACACACACACACACACACACACACACACACACACACACACACACACACACACACACGAAATTTCAATCGACAAACACATACAAAATGTTGAAATATTTCTCTACCTCTCTCGCACCTCTGTCTTCCTCTTCCTCTTCCCTGACCATCTCACTGTTTATCTCCCCGTCCCTCTCCATCAGCAAGCCACAGCTCTGATTGGCCTGTTAGTATTCCGCCCTCACACCCGGCTCATCTGTAGTCCGGATAAGTGTGCGCTGTTGACTGTTTGCTGTGTTTTCATCCCCAGGGTGCGAGGGGTCTCAACGGACCGAGGGGCTCAGTGGGACCTCCCGGCCAACCTGTAAGTCAACGCTACATTATGACCGATGGACTCCGGCCACACGCGGTTCATCCGGCTCTCCATCAAAGCGGAACAATGTCACCAAGGCACCACACGTTGAGAGAGCCGATGCCAACCTATTAGTATTTAGGGGGAGGCTTTTCATCCAGCGTGCGACTGGTGCATTCGGACACATCGTTACATCAGGGTTCTCGCCGAAGGATGCCTACAGCCAGGGGATCAGACCTTTGGGGGGGCTCAGCCCCCAGAGGGTGATGTAACTGTAGGGGGGTCCGGGGGCATGCTCCCCCGGAAGAAAATTTTGGGTATTGTGAATTTAAATGCATCAGTCTGGTGCACTTTGGGGGTGCACTTTGACCCAATACTATTGGGGTCAAAGTCACCCAAGTCGCGTATATCACCTTCAGAGAGGCAGGAGCTATGGCCATGCTGCTGGAACATCAGGATTTGAAGTTCTTATGATTTGCAAGACATACAGTTGACAAAACCTTTTTTTATTGCTGAGCCACAAAGACCTATTAATTAGGACATATCTCGGGTTCTATTTGGAGTACAAACATAATTTTGCTATCATTGGAAAGGTAAAACTGTCCTCTTCATTTGGGGGGGGCTGGGATTGAATTTGGGGGGGCTGAAGCCCCCCTAAAAACGGCCTAAAACCGCCACTGCCTACAGCTATGCTGCAGACACTAGCGTGGGATCGAGCCCAGTGTCTTTTCAGCCACATCCCGCCCACCCATGTCAAGAACTAACTATAAATGGCACGTTTTAAAACTCCCAAGGACACCATGTCCTTTGTCACATGAATGTAAGGACCTTTTGTAAGGACACGTGTGTCCTGGTAAACCGCTGATGTGATTTATCGTCCTTTCCACTCCTTTCTGTTCCATTAGGGTGTCCATGGCATTGATGGAGTTCAGGGGTCAAAGGGCAACATGGTCAGTACCTCCGTCGTTAAACCCCGCACCAAACCTCATTAGGCATTAATTACCATGTTGTGATCGAAGAGGCGGCCCACCTGCGGGAAACGTGTTGGTTGATGCAGGAGCCGGTGAGCACCGGTTGGTTATGCTTAACGCATGCTAAAGCCGGTAACCGGTTTCAGTCTTAACCGGTCTGTTCACAATCTGTAACCACGTTCAAAAGTAACCTAAAGCATACCTATTTCGCTCAGCTTTCTGTTGAATCCATTTCTATTAGGTTTTTATTCATTTATTACTATTTTTAATATTTACTATTGTTTTACTCATATTCTCATTGATTTTCACTGTACTGGTGTATTCAAATTGTACTGCTGTATCTTTTACTGTTCTGTTAAGCACCTTGCATTGCAACTTTGCACAAAAAAAAAGGCGCTATATAAATAAAGTTTGTATGGTTTTGTTTACTAGTCCTAGCGTACAAAGATGTGTCTGTGATTGGCTGGTATGTGAGACTAATGGCCGTCGGTCTCCTCAGGGGCCGTCTGGAGAGATCGGGGCTCCAGGTCAACAAGGAAACCCAGGGGCACAGGTGTGTGCACGCAGACCCTAAGACATGCTCAAACGGACGGACACACACACGCACACACACTAACATTCCTCCACACACACACACACACACACACACACACACACACACACACACACACACACACACACACACACACACACACACACACACACACACACACACACACACACACATACATACATACATACATACATACATACATACATACATACATACAGTCAGGTGTACGTGCAGCACCTTTCACCATTTATTCAACTTTACAATAGACCTCCAGACTGTTGGCTGCTGGCTGTCCTCTGCTGTTTTTCTAAACCTCTACGTGATGGATGCTTTGTTCCGGTCTAGGGCCTTCCTGGTCCTCAGGGTCCCATCGGCATGCCGGGAGAGAAGGTAAGCCAGTGCTTTCTCTCGCTCTCCCACACTCTCTCTCCCCCTCTCCCTCGCCCCCTCTCTCTCCTCTACTCTACTCTCACCAAAATGAAATCCGCGACCTTGTGACATCTGTCATGGCGCGGCCAGGCTAGGTGGCGGAGTGAAGCTCCCAACACCTCGCGCTCCCAATCAGACCACAGGGAGTGGGATGGGGGGGGGGGGTGGGGGAGGGGGGGGGGTGAGGGGGGTCGAATTGTGGAGAGGGGAGGGTGGGGGGGGGGGGGGGGGTTGGATGGTCTGGGTGGACAGGAAATCAATGTGCAGGAAAATGCACCCCACCAAGCAGCCAGGCCTCCCCGGTCGACCCGTGCTGCGGGATGACCACATTGATCAAGGAAATAGAAAAATAGAACGAGGAGGAGAGAGAGAAAAGAAGTGTGAGATCCAGAACAAACTCATGAATGTATTCAGTGTAGTGCACCGCCAAAGTGGAGGAGGATGTGTCGCGGGTAAGTCTTGGGGAGGTTGTGCTGGTGGTGGTGGGTGGGGTGGGTGGGATGGGTGGATGGGTGGATGGGTGGATGGGTGGATGGGTGGGGGGCGGGGAACTAGAGGGTTTGTCTGGGAACTGAGCGGTGAAATCCTCATGTGACGTTACAGTGGATTATGTCTCTGTCTGTTCCTACACAGGGGCCTCAAGGGAAGACAGGCATGCTGGGACTACCTGGCATTGACGGACCTCCTGTAAGTGCCCAAGCACACACGTGTACTGGCCCGCGTGGACACACACACCACACACACACACACACGGACACACACACACACACACACACCACACACACACACACACACACACACCACACACACACACACACACACACACACACCGGCAAGCATACACTTTAAACATACACACACATGCACGGATACATACACACACACACACACACACACACACACACACACACACACACACACACACACACACACACACACACACACACACACACACACACACACACACACACACAGGCATGCACAACCATACTCCAGCACTTATATACACACAAAACACACACACGCCCACCGTAAATGCACACACGCACAAATACACATGGACACATCCGTCGTCATTAATCATAGATATCAATGTGCCGTTGTGCCAACAGATTTGCATATACATGCTCATCTGTCCCGTCTACACTTGCCATAAATACAAATACAACAAATACACACACCCAAGCACACACACACACACACAGAAGCGATTGCAAACAACAGTCCACAGAATTGACATGCGCAGCCTGTTCTCTTCGTCGCGTCAACCAATAGGTTGGGGGAGGGAGGGGGTTGCAGGAGCCGTTTCTGGACGTGATCCACTGCAGCATGTGTATTTGCAAAAAAGGAATAGGAGATTTCCCTCTCAGTGACACTTGACTCGTCGCCAGAGGCTCAAGCTCCGATTTCAGTCATACCCGTTTGAATTAATTCATCATGACACCGCTGCTACGAGCCTGCAGGGCTTCATCGTAAGACACCACCCTTTTTACACGTATATATGACAGAGACAACAGCCATGACCACAAACAAGCCGCACGCACACCTCGGAGGAGGTTGTTGTGGGGGGCCTTTGACGTACACGGAGATTGTGACATCCGTCAGCAACGCGCGAGCTCTGTGTTCGCCAATCTACTTATCGAGTCTTAAAAACAAAATGGCGTCGACGGGTGAGCTGCTGACGGTATTGTGTGTATAAAATGTCCTTTTTAATAAACAATCTGTACACTATTCTCAATGCCTTGTTTTAGATGTTAAGACCCTTATTATACTGCCAAAGGAGTCTCGGGCTACTTCTAGCCTTTTAAGTGGTTTAAAATAGCGATTTAGTTTTTACCATAACCACTGCCCCCTTCGTTCCAAGTTTAGCGTTTTGATTGAATCAGCTATAAACATCCCACTGAAGAAAGCGTCTAAATGCGGTTTTTGTGCTCCAAAACTAACGTTTCAACTCATTATCATACAAAACATATCCCAAATCCATTTTACACCGGAATTACCCTTTAAGCGCCGTTGTGTTCTCATCCATGTTCTCACATCTAAATAGTGTATGTGTTGTTTTTTTTTTGTTTGTTCATTTATTCATTAATGTGTTTTGTTTTTGAACGTGTGTAGGGTCACCCAGGGCGAGAGGGGCCCACCGGAGAGAAGGGTCTGCTGGTACGTACCTCCGTAGATCCTCTGTTAACGGCGCGCGCCATCTGTCTCACCGCAATCTCGTATTCAATTATCACAAGGCACAACTCTCCTCCGAGCTGCCGTTCCGGGGAAGACTAGTTGTTGTTGTTGTCGCTGTTGTCGTTTCGGCGTACTCACGGGTTTTACGTTCAGTTCCAATCCGGCCTTCCGACGCTGTCATCCACGTTGTTGTTTCTCCTACAATGTCACTTGTAGGATATCAACGTTGTTGTTTGGTAAGCGCTTTAGCTCATTGCAATCAGCAATACCCCGCTCTCTTCCCCGTGTAGACGTTGGGAGGATTAGGAGTCTGGAGCGCCAAGTGAAAAGGGAATCTTAGAGACAGTTGGTTTGACAAAATGACTGTATGCTCAAGCGGGCAGCACACTTCTTGTGATTGCCGAGCAAACAAGCATAGGCAAACCTCACTGAACTAATATTTCAACACTTATTGCACCTCACAGATTTTGTAACTTTCTGGAAAATCTCTGTAGAGGTGACATTTGTGATTGGTCAAAGAAACTCTTCTCCAGGGAGACCCCGCTGATCTTAGCTAGCAGAACGTCCGTTGACAAAACTGAAGACAAGTTCTTCGGGCAATAACGTATTCATTCTCGGCCAGAGGGGGAGAAGCTACTGAACTATGCCGACCTCTTTAGACTGTTTTAAAAAACGTATTCTTGTATGTTTGCAACAGGGCTCCGCAGGAGTCCAGGGGCCCGTCGGATATCCAGGGACACGCGGAGTCAAGGTGAGACACAAAGAAGCATATAAACGCACCAATGTCTGTCAGGCCCGTCTCCTAGTGACGAACGAGCTGCGTGATACTTTTGATTGACAGCTGGTGGGCGGTGGGGGAACACCTGGGTTGTCGGGGGGGGGAAACGCTTACAGTGTGGAACATTTGATGGACGGAATGAAAATGATGGTGTCTATCGAGAGATGAGATGTTTTCTAGTGTGTGTGTGTGTGTGTGTGTTGTGTGTGTGTGTGTGTGTGTGTGTGTGTGTGTGTGTGTGTGTGTGTGTGTGTGTGTGTGTGTGTGTGTGTGTGTGTGTGTGTGTGTGTGTGTGTGTGTGTGTGTGTGTGTGTGTGTGTGTGTGTGTGTGTGTGTGTGTGTGTGTGTGTGTGCGCACGCGCGCGCATGCGTGCTTGTGTGTGTATGCATCCAAGCGCGCGCGCGCGCATGCGTGCTTGTGTGTGTATGCATCCAAGCGCGCGCGCGCATGCGTGCTTGTGTGTGTATGCATCCAAGCGCGCACGCGCATGCGTGCTTGTGTGTGTATGCATCCAAGCGTGCGCGCGCATGCGTGCTTGTGTGTGTATGCATCCAAGCGCGCATGCCCACATACTTGTAGGCGTGTGTGTGTGCGTGTGTGCGCGTGTTTGTGTGTATGTGTGTGTGTGTGTTTATATGTAGGTCGAAACTCCATTGCGTCAGTTGTTTATGTCCCCAGGGTGGCTTTGTTGAGCGTTGTCATGGTACAGCAGTCAGCGGGCTGTTTGTAGATGACAAGTTCACACAGCTGGTTCCACTAGCTGGTTCCCATGAGCTCAGCGCTCAAACCCATCCGAAAGAACACTGACCTTGATGGGAATCATTAGAACGACACGGGGTCACGGTCAATAGCCGATCAATGCAGAGCGCAATGGTCCCGTCAGGACTCAATCGAAATACATTTATTAATCATTCCCCACCTTTTTCAGTTGAAGGATTCCGTTTCATAGCCATGTCACTCCTTCATGCTTCTATGCTTCTATGCGCGTGTGTGCGTGTGCGTGTGCTTGTGTGTGTGTGTGTGTGTGTGTGTGTGTGTGTGTGTGTGTGTGTGTGTGTGTGTGTGTGTGTGTGTGTGTGTGTGTGTGTGTGTGTGTGTGTGTGTGTGTAAATAAATCGAGTGATAGCTGATGGTGGTACTGAAACCGAATGAGTTATAACTGGTTCGACCCTTCTCCTCTTCCGAACAGGGAGCTGAGGGAGTGAGGGGTCTTAAGGGAGGCAAAGGGGAGAAGGTGAGAGACTTTGATTCAATATTGAGATTTTCTCCAAGTATGCCGTTATCACATTTTTCGAAAATAATAAAGAAATGATTGCAATCCACTGTGTAAAGTTACTGTTCGTAAGCCAAGGGTTACGCTCGCATGCATCCTGTGGTGACCTGACCTGTGTGGACACGTTCCGACAGTGGCGCGTTGCACGGCGATTAATGGGTTTCTGAAAGCGCTGTCATCCCTCATCGATATCTCCTCTCCTGTCCACCTGCAGGGCGAGGACGGCTTCCCCGGGTCCAAAGGTGACATGGGCCTCCAGGGGGACAGGGTGAGAGCACGGACGTCACACACACACACACACACACACACACACACACACACACACACATATGCATATGCATACACATACACACACACACACACACACACACACACACACACACACACACACACACACACACACACACACACACACACACACACACACACACACACACACACACACACCTTGGGAGCTGCCCAATTATCCACTAAGCCCCCCATAACTGCATTCATCAGACGCCATCTTAGGTTATTATCTCTGCCTCACCCTGTCTCTCTCTGTCTCCCTTGTTGTTTGTTTGCGTACCCCCCCCCCCCCCCCTCTCCCCCAGGGTGATAATGGAGTGCCAGGAATCCGTGGAGAAGATGGAACGGAGGGCCTGAAGGGTCAATCAGGACTCCTGGGAGATTCTGGGTCATCTGGGATCGCTGGCGAAAAGGTCCACTTTAGAGTCGTGGCAGACTCCATTCAGTGCATGGCTACACAGTGTCCCAGTATATATTAACCAGATATAATTAATACTTCAGAGAGTAGATCTTTTTTTCGATTAAAAAAAAGTTCAAATAAATGAAAACCAAGAAACACTTTCCTGTTTCGAAAACGGCCGCTTCGCGAGAGCAAAACAATTTTAAACATGAAAATGTTTCTTCATCTCTTTTTCCTCTCCACCGTGTTTACCTGGAAATGATTTATTTTGAAATAAACAAAGATATATTGTTGTTTCTCCTGGATTAGACTGTACACTCGAGCAGAGAAATGGTAAATGGACCTAGCAGGGACTGTTGAAATATGGGTCTTATGAAAACCCAGGGAGCACACACTGCATCACTTGATAGATATGTTTAAGTTCATATTTATGCATAAAATATTTATACTGTTTACTCTCTATACACCTCGCGCCCATTGTGTATGTATTAAGCGTTCCATGCATCATGTACTTTTGATTCCGCTTCACACAGAATAAATAAATCCTTAGAACACAGATTTGGTTTTTGCTTTCCTCATGTTTTTGTTCGATGCTCATTTTGTCTTCCATGTATCTAATTTCCCCTTCCACTCGTTGTTCTTCTCTTCTGCAGGGTAAACTTGGTGTACCAGGCCTGCCGGGTTACCCAGGAAGACAGGGTCCTAAGGTGATTGACAAGCCCCCCCACCCCCTATTGCCAGTTTCCTATAGGAAAATACTTTAATAATCTTTCACCACCACTTCCCGTCTGATTAACCCAAATAAAGCATGATGAATGACAGATTACAAAAAAGGAGTGTTTTATTAATAGTTCATTAGTGACACCAATTCATTAGCGGGGTTGATAAATGGCATGTAAAAAGCCGGTCGTTTTTCTTTGGCTTGTGGATTTAGATTGGCCTTAATCCCATACAGTTGATAATTATGATGCTAATGAAACAGTGGGGCGGAGCAGTGTGATGAATGTGGGGGGGTTGTGTGAGCGAGGGCGGGCGGGCGGTGGTGGTGGTGGGTGGTGGGTGGGGGGGGGCTGAGGCTGGTCGCTGATGAAGCTCTGTGTCTGGGTCCTCAGGGATCTCTCGGATTCCCGGGCGCTGCCGGGGTCTTCGGGGAGAAAGGACGAAGGGTAAGACGCCGGTGATATTGAGCCGTCTAATGCTCATGCCCTCTCTCAACTCGTTTTGTTACTGACAAGCGGTGAGTTGATGATGAAGTGTTGACCGGGCACATGGAATACATGTATGTGTGTGTTCTGATCCTCCCCATTGCAGGGTCCCGCCGGTCAGGCAGGCACCGGAGGCCAGAGAGGGCCTAATGTGAGTATTAGCGATGGTGACAGGCGTGATGTATGCGCACCGATGTTGTAACAGAGAGAGTTGTATATATTTACATATAAACTGATTGCTAATTGGACCCCTCCCCTTGACCTACAAACTTAATGAAGCGTTTATGTTAATGGTTGTCATTCATCTTTTTTGCGGCACCGGAGGGATTAGTGTTGATATTTATGTTTTTTGTCTGGTTTTTTTGGGCTAGGGGGTGAGAGGGGGGAGAGGAGCAGAGGGTCCAACTGGAAAGCCTGGAGAAAAGGTGAGGCACATGCACGCACGCACGCACGCACGCACGCACGCACGCACGCACGCACGCACGCACGCACGCACGCACGCACGCACGCACGCACACACACACACACACACACACACACACACACACACACACACACACACACACACACACAAACACCACACACACACACACACACACACACACACACACACACACACACACACACACGCCGACACACACTGAAACACTGTCATATGCACACGCACAGACACACTGAAACATGCACACACATTGACAACAACACACACACACACACACACTGACAACACACACACACACACACACACACACACACACACACACACACACACACACACACACACACACACACACACACACACACACCTGACTACACAGAGAATATGGATGTACATGGCAAACAAGATGGCAGTGGTTACTGGCTCTCTCTAGATGACAGGCCAACTGTATCGGGGGCACATTGCTGTCTGGCAGCATGGACCTATATGACACTCTGCTACTATCTACATCAACAGCCCGCTTGGGAAATATAAGAGTTGTTGGAGCGGAATAAAATATACAGTTGTGGTTCTGAAAATGTTTTTCTGAAGTGTGTGTGTGTGTGTGTGCGTACCCCCCCCCCCTATAACTTTTCTTGTTTGGTCCACCTATCAGGGCTCTGCCGGACAAGACGGCCCCTCGGGGGGACCTGGGGAACAGGTGATTATCTCTCCACAGGAGCCTCAAACAGCTTCATTAAGCCAGGGCTTAGCAGGGAATAGCGGAGTTAAAATGAGCTACGCCTAGCGTTAGCTTCAGTCCACCTCATGGGTCAACACCTGAGAAGAGGCATCAGCAGAAGCACACACATATAGCCACGCGGATTTCGCATTCATAAGAGGGTGTGTTTAACTCACCTCGTTGTTTTTCCTTCCAGCCGCTGTTCTCCGTCGAGTTGTTGTTGTGGTTTTGTTGATACTCCTAATTTCGATTTTCTGCTTAGATTTGGCCCAGCCTTGCTTGTAAATCCCTTTTGGATTCCAAGTGTGTCTGCTAAATCACTAAATGTAAATGTAACCCTTAGCGGTAATCATCAATGTGATCCTGCTCTTGTTCGTCCATTATCGTCTACCTATGCATTTCCTTAGTGGAACGCTGCCTCAAAAGGCTGCTCGAGAAGCATTGTTGGAGTCATTGTTATGAAGTCATTTGTTCACATAGGCCCAGGTTCATCCAGTGTCTTTTGATAATCTTCTTCACAGGGCCCCTTAGGTCCACAAGGAAGGAACGGAGAAGTGGGTCACAAAGGACCAAACGTAAGGAAGATACATCGCTTTTTTAGATAGCTAGACTCATATTATTGAACCATTTCTTACATCGCATATCTTTGTTTGGTTCATTATTCAGGGTCCCCCTGGGAAAGACGGTCTACCAGGGCACCCAGGACAGCGCGGAGAACCAGTGAGTCATGTCTACCACTACTACAAAGCATAACAAGAACGAGAACACAAAATATAATTATGCGACGGCATTCACCGTAAATCACTGGAGAACTCAAGGGTTTATCCTGATTGAAACGCAGGTTCGGTTGATTAGAAAATGAAAGCAAACGTGCCCGTGTGCACTCCAAATCAAAGCCACAGACCCGCACGACCCCAGCTCAACCGTCAGAGCGAGCAAGGTTTTTCATTGGAAAACCTTGGTAGCCTTTTGCATTGGCAGAGTTCAGGCTGAGAGGCCTTGACCTTTCTCCATACAATAAAACCTTGCCTGTAGTCTAGCGAATAACAGCCAACCCCCCCCCCCCCCCCCCCCCCCCCCCCCTGTCCTGCTCTGACCGGCTCTCCGCTGGTTCGGACTGCAGGAGAGGGGGTCAAAGATGGACTCACTTTGTTCAATTTTACAGGGTTTCCAAGGCAAGACCGGAGCGCCCGGGCCCGTCGGTGTGGTCGGACCGCAGGTGAGTCGGATTCTGGGTTGTTATTGCCGTGGATTTGTGGAACTTTAGTCGAACGTTTCGCTAGCTCACGGGTGTAAGTTGCCCTTGCAAGGTTGCTCAAATCCGTGATTTTTTGGGGGGCGGGGGGGGGGGCGGGGGGTTTAGGTTTTCAACTGAGCTCACTTTCGCTGTGTTAGGGTAAATCCGGCGAGACGGGCCCAACGGGAGACCGAGGGCACCCAGGATCACCGGGACCACCCGGGGAGCAAGGCCTACCCGGATCCGCGGGGAAGGAAGGCTCCAAGGTATGCAGAAGGAGTATTCCTGGGTTAGGTGTGGGATGAAGTCTTCATTACTCCCCCCAGCAGCCGCCCGCAATGAGAGCTCAGTAAGAGGACAGTTCTAGGATTTACTCACGCCCATGCCAAAATATTTTATCTCGTGCCATCTCCTGGGTCTCATCTTCCCCGCTAATTTGCCGATAAATAATGTGCCACAGCGTGGCGTCGCGAGTGGATTATGGCTCATAAAAGCATATGAGATGAATGTTCCCTCTTGGTGAGGCTTGCTTGGTCAGCGTGATTTATGCCTGCTTAAGGGTCTGCTGTCTGCTAGTTACTCGCCTCTGATGTGAGTTCGCTTTTATTATACCTTATGTATTTAATGTCTGTGTCTGTGTCTGCCTGTGTCTGTGTGTGTGTTGGACCCTATACGTGTGTCCCTGTCTACCTGTTTGTGTGTGTGTGTGTGTGTGTGTGTGTGTGTGTGTGTGTGTGTGTGTGTGTGTGTGTGTGTGTGTGTGTGTGTGTGTGTGTGTGTGTGTGTTTCTGTGAATCTGTGTGTATGTCTCCGTATGTGTGTGTGTGTGTGTGGCTGTGACCATGCGTGTGTATCCCTGTGTCTCTGTATATGTCTGGGTGGGTGTGTGTGTGTGTGTGTGTGTGTGTCCGTCTGTGTGTGTGTGTGTGTGTGTGTGTGTGTGTGTGTGTGTGTGTGTGTGTGTGTGTGTGTGTGTGTGTGTGTGTGTGTGTGTGTGTGTGTGTGTGTGTGTGTGTGTGTGTTTCTGTGAATCTGTGTGTATGTCTCCGTATGTGTGTGTGTGTGTGGCTGTGACCATGCGTGTGTATCCCTGTGTCTCTGTATATGTCTGTGTGTGTTTGTGTGTGTGTTTGTGTGTGTGTGTGTGTGTGTGTGTGTGTGTGTGTGTGTGTGTCCATCTGTGTGTGTGTGTGTGGGTGTGGTTTCCAGGGCGACTCAGGTCCTGCTGGCTCCCCAGGGAAGAGTGGCCCTGCTGGGACGCGAGGCTTCCAAGGCAGTCGAGGCAGTCCGGGTGCCATGGTAACGCATAACACCATGTGTCTCTTCCTGTTTACCCACCATCTAGACCCAAGCCTTGTGACCATGGCTGCTGTAGCCAATCTCTCTGTCGTTCTCTGACTCTC
>OLKM01001604.1:27500-40000 GCA_900291075.1 Melanogrammus aeglefinus
ATCCATGTCTATCCATGTCTGGATTCGGGGAATGGTTGCTAAGGCAATTTGGGTCTGGTTGTTTAGAAGGGCGTTGACATTAGTCACATGACCTGGACGCATCAGACTCGTAATGGAGATTTAATGACTTCTGCCTATACATTACCCGTATAAAGAACACTGTGCCTGAGTACTCATTTTTATGTGACAGTATGAATGGTGTTACTTGGGACCTGTGATTGAGAGGTCGATTTGGAAGTCTCCAAATGTGAACTAGTGAAACTGTGGTTCTGTCTCACCTGAAGTAAATGATCGCATACTGTCGCACACTAGGAAGATGCAGCAAAAGTGATCCATCACATTATGTCTAAACCGCTTTGTATCGTCATCAATATCTTCCCCCACCCCATGGGCATGTGCCCCCTCTCATGCAGCTGAACATAATGCAACCACAGGCACACACACACACACACACACACACACACACACACACACACACACTATGTTTGTGCAGAAGAGTGTTATCTGGTATCGCCTCACACCGACTCAAATCTTATCTGTATGAGTCACTGTTTTACACGGGGGGGGGGGGGGGTCTGCCCTGCGTTGCGCTGTCCCCTAACCCCCCTGTCCGTGTTTCTTCAGGGGATGCCAGGACCTCCGGGCGAGAAGGGGGAGGGTGGACACGTGGGCCTGATGGTAAGTGGCGATCAGCAACGCTTAACAACTCAATCGCCCTCTAAGCTGTTCCCCGTTCAGCTCCACACGCACCGCACAGTGGTGTCGGTGTTTATCTCGGCTTTCCTCCTGTGTCTAAAGGCGCCACTCGTAGCGTAAAGAGTGTTTTGTGTTTTGACTTTTGCGCGTTTCGCAAGGTTAGTGACTCACTCGCTTTCCCCCCGTTGACGGCTCCGTGCCTTGATAAGTGAGGAAAGGGCCGTGCAGTTCAGATTACTAACGGTTGATATTGGGGTGGGGGTGTGTGTGTGTGTGGGGGGGGGGGGGTTGAACGGAAGAGCGATGAAGAGCAGAGGAGGAAGTGAAGCGACGGAATGCAGGGAGAGAAAGGGTGAGGAGGTGGGGGTGCTGATTGGGAGCGTGAAGACAGTGTGACAGCTGCTAATCAGATTAGCCCCGGCCTTGGCTGACTAATGAGCATCCTCCTTTGTGACAGTCATCTTAGAGCCTCGTCGACCGTGAATACACGCTCAGCCACGCTCCCCCTCTCTCTTAATGTCTTCCCCTCTCATTCTCTCTCTCTCTCTCTCTCTCTCTCTCTCTCTCTCTCTCTCTCTCTCTCTCTCTCTCTCTCTCTCTCTCTCTCTCTCTCTCTCTCTCTCTCTCTCTCTCTCTCTCTCTCTCTCTCTCTCTCTCTCCCTTTCTCTCTCTTTCTCTCCCTCTCTCTTGCTCTCTCTCTTTCGACACAGGCAGATTAGGGCAATGCAGAGAAAAGAGACGAAAAACAACAGAAGGAAGATGAGAGAAACGGAGTGAGAGGTCTGCAGAGATAGCGCTTGAGAGAAAGAAAGTGAGAGGGCTGGAGTGAGGGAGGGAGTGAGAGAGCGAGCGAGAGGTAGAGAGGAAGAGAGCTCAGTGGGTAAGCTTCATTCATGTGTGGGTGTTGTGGATCACACGGTTCATCTCTCTCTCTCTCTCTCTCTCTCTCTCTCTCTCTTTCTTTCTCTCTCTCTCTCTCTCTCTCTCTCTCTCTCTCTCTCTCTCTCTCTCTCTCTCTCTCTCTCCTCTCTCTCTCTCTCGTCTCTCTCTCTCTCTCTCTCTCTCTCCCGTCTCTCTCTCTCTCTCTCTCTCTCTCTCTCTCTCTCTCTCTCTCTCTCTCCCTCTCTCTCTCTCTCTCTCTCTCTCTCTCTCTCTCTCTCTCTCTCTCTCTCTCTCTCTCTCTCTCTCTCTCTCTCTCCCTCTCTCTCTCCCTCTCTCCCTTCTCCCCATCCTTCCGTGTCTCTGTCCCCTTCTCATTAGAACACACAGAGGGCTCTCTTCCCTTTTTCTTCCAAGAACTCAGAGTTTTTCAGTGTCTAGTGCTCAGCCCGGCTCAGCATCTGCTCAGACGAGGACCGAGCCGAGCACAGTTAGGATTAATTGCTTCTTGTCATTCTCTGGAGATGCACG
Source organism: Melanogrammus aeglefinus (assembly GCA_900291075.1). Taxonomy (NCBI): domain Eukaryota; kingdom Metazoa; phylum Chordata; class Actinopteri; order Gadiformes; family Gadidae; genus Melanogrammus; species Melanogrammus aeglefinus. The sequence goes on from OLKM01001604.1 coordinate 29,607, forward strand.
GGGAAGAATCAAATCGCTATTCTCATTTTCCCTGTAGCTGCAAGACTACAGTCTTGTATCTCACAGGCTCGAGGCGTGGAGGAGGGGGGGAGGAGAGAAAGAGGGAGAGGGAGAGGGGAGAGAAAGACAGAGGTAGGGTGGGAGATGTCATTTTGGAGCCTGTGTCATTCTGAGGGTAATGACCTGCCCGGGATGTCTTCATCATGTCGCCATGAAGAACAACGTCACTCGCAGCCACTGCAGCCACTGCAGCCCTCATGTCCCTCGCTCTCTCTCCCCTGGCCAGAACGCAAGCGCGCGTCTAATGATGAACTTACCAGAGGTTGTGTGTTAACCAGGGCGCTAGTGATGTAGTGTGGTGTATATTACAAAGGTCTATATTTAGGTCAGTGTTTATAACTACATTTAAGCGTGTGTGTGTGTGTGTGTGTGTGTGTGTGTGTGTGTGTGTGTGTGTGTGTGTGTGTGTGTGTGTGTGTGTGTGTGTGTGTGTGTGTGTGTGTGTGTGTGTGTGTGTGTGTGTGTGTGTGTGTGTGCGCCGCGTTTGCCTGTATGTATGCAAGCGCGTGTGTGTGCACTGGCGTTCATGGCGTTTGATCTTTGTCCGTTGTTTGTGTTGCTTCCTATATTAAAGCATGAGGCGCCCTCATGAAACATTCATTCGCTCTCTCTACAGGGCCCCCCAGGACTGCATGGCCCCAGAGGTCCCCAAGGGTCGACCGGAGGAGAGGTAGGCAACAACAGCATCCACATTCCCCACCCCGTTGCATCTTTAAAGCCGGGGCATCGGTAACCCCACGCTTTTCTGGGCTCCACACCCAGACAACATCCGTAGCCAAATCGGAAACAGACAATTGTACTTGAATGACCCAAGTTGAAACCGTGTGCCTGTGTGTGTGTGTGTGTGTGTGTGTGTGTGTGTGTGTGTGTGTGTGTGTGGTGTGTGTGTGTTGTGTGTGTGTGTGTGTGTGTGTGTGTGATGGCCGTGGTCTGGTGTTCTTTTTGACGTGACACTATCACAAACCCTCTAAGCGTCACATTGTTATGTAGCTGACCCGTTCCTCTGACCTTCACTAATGAGAGGGCCTATGCAAAGATATACATCCCCTACAGACAAAAGCACCACATTATTTATATCAACCGTATCCCAGCGTCCACCCCTTTGGCCTAAGCAAACCGCCTCATGGTCAGCCTAATTCTTCCAACAATGCAAAACCACAGGACTCAGGAAATCCGACGGGAATGTAGGGCACATTTACAATTGAACCAGGAGGGGTTCAGCGGGGTTGTTTGGCAACTTTTACAACTACTACCCCAGTTTTTCCTCAAGACTGCATTATCCAGGTTACTTTCTTGTGACAAAAAGTTGCCTTTTTGTCTTTGAAATGGGAAAAGGAAAATAAATAATGAAAGGTTAGGGGACTGTGAAGCGAAACAAGTGTGGCTATAGCTCCCGCCTAATCTGATGGAAGTATTGTGATCTTAAAACCGAAAAAAAACATGAAATCGCACCGTGCCCCGTTCTGCCATATCTTTAATGTATAACTTAGCTGCTCTTTTTCATCGCTCACCCGCTGCACACACACACAGCTAGGCTGCTCACTAACCGCTCCCGTGCACACCACAACCCCATTTCATTATTAACACACAACGTCAACAACAACAAATTGATTATCTAAAAACGGAACGTTTAGCTCGAGCAAACGACTATAAATGCCCGTCCCTCTAGCATAGCCGAAATAACAAAACGGAAAGCCACCTCAACCGGAAACCCCCGTCAGGGCTGCTGACGACGGATACAACACCACAGAGAACTTGTCCTTCCCGTGCACTACACCATCCGTCAGCATCTCCTTTACATGCTGCAAAGTCATTTTCTGAGACCACAGCCACTTTTGTCGAAATCTGAATTATTAAAAACCATTAAAAAATATAACCCCTGAGATAAAGGCAGGGTTATATTTACCACGTTATGAATCATTAAGGAACGTCAGGAGTACGATGGTTCCTTAAGAAGCGGTTATATTTACCTCCGATAATGGCCGGGCATCTCGGCAGCATCTCCCGACGGTCAATTATTTAGCAGCACGGAGGCCTGCTGCCGGCTCTTCACAACAGGAAGCACAGATTGGATCGGGTACAGATAGCCTGGTCCATCAATAGGATATATAAAGGAGTGTGTGTGTGTGTGTGTGTGTGTGCGTGTGTGTGTGTGTGTGTGTGTGTGTGTGTGTGTGTGTGTGTGTGTGTGTGTGTGTGTGTGTGTGTGGTGTGTGTGTGTGTGTGTGTGTGTGTGGTGTGTGTGTGTGTGTGGGGGGGGGGAGGGGTGGTAGTTCAGAGGTACTGCTTGGTTTACCTCGCTTCCTTGTTTGTGCACTCTAGCGAAAAAGAGGCTTCTTCCCAGCGTCCCCAGACCCGACCCCAGCACTATATCCCACACACACACACACACACACACAACACACACACACACACACACACACACACCACACACACACACACACACACACACACACACACACACACACACACACACACACACACACACACACACACACACACACACACACACACAGAAATCATGGCAGACACAGATCTGCAGACATATCTGTAGACACATGCATGCGTGTGCACAAAATCATACATGCAGACAGACACAACCCCCCTCCCATTCCACACACACACACACACACACACACGCACATAAACTCAGTGCATGTGGGCATGCACAGACACGTGCACATCTCCTGTACGTGTCCATGCACTATTATCCCCACTATCCTAAGAGAGAGCGAAGGAGAGAGAGACACCTACGCCCGACTGTGAATCTGATTGGGAAAAAACAGGAAGGGCCGTCTCAGAATCGTCCGGGTCGTTTCAATGACTTTACCCCTACTGATCCCTGTCCTCTTCCTTCTCCTCCCTCCAGGGAGCGCCCGGGATAACCGGTGGATTCGGCCAGCCTGGCCTAGTAGGAGAGAAGGTCAGTGTGTTGCAATTATCACACAATGGGCTGACATAACATGTGTGAGTATCTGGCCTGTGTGTGTGTGTGTGTGTGTGTGTATCTTGATCGTCGAGCCCCTACCTCTGTAACACCGTGAACGTGACCCTGCAGTTGCCTCGTTGACGCACCGCGGCCATGGTTACCTTCCCATCTCTGCACGGTGTTGTCGTTAATAGGGGCTGCACACATAAGTGGCATAATTGATATTTTTCAGCACTGGCTAACGAGATGCGGGGGGGACAGTGTGCTACTGTACGTCTTTGGTCGTGGTTAACGAGGCCACGTATTTCAGTGCCAGGTTCAATCCACGGTAATGTGTGCCGTGGAATACGCTTAATCAATTTAAACCGCTGCCAAGTCTTGGAGGTGGAGCGCGTTCCGGCTCGTTGCGTGAATGGGCTATGGCTTCCAGGGTAGATGCATGTATGGATTTGGATATGTGTGCGTGTGCAACCAAGCATGCATGCGTCCATGTATGTGTGTGTTGGGAGATGTGTTGGCCTAACAGCCAGTGTTTCTCCTCTTGCAGGGAGAGGATGGGGAAGGTGGAGATCCTGGGACCGTTGGAGAGACAGGCCCGGCTGTAAGTCACAATCTCTCTCTCTCTCTCTCTCTCTCTCACCAACAGACAGACAACACAAATAAATCCTCCACATCGGCCCTGTCCTTGTGCAAACGCTCTCTCTCTCTCTCTCTCTCTCTCTCTCTCTCTCTCTCTCTCTCTCTCTCTCTCTCTCTCTCTCTCTCTCTCTCTCTCTCTCTCTCTCGCTCTCGTCTCTCTCTTTTTCTCACTTCGTGTTAGAGGAGAATATAAAATAATCCCCTGTGAGTGCTCATATGTTTTTTTTCATTTTGTGTCCAACCATCACAAGTGGATTGTGCAAACATTGATGACGTTTGTCTAATGGATCAATGTTTTCATTGGCGAACTTCCAAGAAAGCTCACCTGAAGCTACGATGACAGCCCTCACTGGCCTCCAAATGCAATCTCTTAGAATTGTCCTTGTATCAACCATGCTTGTACAACTCGCTGTATTTCTCTACATCAACCGTAACTCCATGATCCATGATCGCAAAGTGAAACTACCAAGAAGATACAAAGTAAACAAGAGGAGGCATGGTCTGAGGAGAGACACAGGGTTGTAGTTAAATCAGGGGGAGGGGCTATTACTCCAGTTATTTCATTCTATTTGATATGGGGGTGCCACATGATACCTATGGTTGGATCTAGATGTGACGTATGCATTGCAATTGTATGCAGGTATGCAAAATATTACTACTAGTAAATATTTTATTATTATTATTCGAATGAGCACTAGTTAATAATATTTATTATTTGTTAACAAATTTGAGGGCATTTTTCCCTCTGCAATATGCAACCAGAACTACTAATCTATACATCATTTAATTGAATTGACATCCAAATATGTGTACTTTTTTCGAAAACACACTTAAACACTTTTAATGTTTATTCATTAAAGGTTGGGTATGGAATTCTCTTTTTTAGCCATTTTTGCAAAATTACTTGAAATCCTTATCATAACCCACTTACAGCCACTGAGTTAGAAGTACTGACATGAAAATTAAACAAGTCAATCATCTGTGGAACGGGCAGGGCTCGACAAACTCCAGCCAATGATTTCCAGACCCACCGAGTGGCATTGGACAGTAAGTACGTCAATCAAACGGGCGTACTGCACTCCCCCTCCCCCCGCGCGTGACCCCTTCGTGCACGTACTCAAAGCAAGCTTCAGTTTGTTGTTATCCTGCGGTAGCTACTGGAGCTAGCTAACTAGCTAATGGCTCGCTCTCGCATCTGTGTTCGCTCGTGCGTGATTGCGCGTCCATGTACTTGGAATGGGTGGAGTCAACGTTGAAGGAGAGGGGGTAGGACCATTTGAGTTGTGTATTTTCAAAATCTGCTGGCGTTTCGCAAATCCCATACCCGACCTTTAAGGGACGCGTCAGCATGCGGAAAAAACGGACTCGAAGTCCATTGTAGCATTTTGCATGGCGTCCTGTCAGACATACTCAGAGAAGCAGCTCTCGTTGTGTTTATATCTCTCTGTGTTGTTCCAGGGAGGTAAAGGAGATTTGGGGGAGAAGGGGGACAGCGGACCCGCTGGGGCGGCTGGACCTCCAGGGGTCCGAGGAACACCAGGGGAGGACGGATCTAAAGGCAACCCTGTAAGTCTTGCTCTCCCTCTCTCCCTCTCTCCCTCTCTCCCCATCTCTTCCTCTCCGGCTCCCCCCCTGGCAGAGTGTGTTGCGTGTATCATAGTCCTCCCTGCCTGATTTCTCATCTCCTTCGTGATTAGGGGCCCCTTGGATTCCCGGGAGATTCTGGACAACCTGGGGAAGCAGGCCCAAATGTAAGCTGCAGTTTTTATCTCCAATGAATGAATTAAATAAAAAAAAAAAAAAAACGTTCACTAGGAATAAATATATCCATCCCTGTGTTTTCACCTTTATTTTTTCCAGGGAGTGGATGGTGTGCCCGGGGCTAAGGGAGACCATGGAGAGCCAGGCAAAGCCGTGCGTATATACCCTTTTATCACACCATCATGGCTTACTGTGTCCCCTTTTTGTAGCCGACACCTGTAGCTGGAGTCTGTCCGTGCGCTCGCTTTGTGCACTGTGAGCGAACGGCTTTGTTCTCTGTCACAGCGAGAGCTCATTACTTATTCATTGTCTACGGAACGGATATCCTTTCAGCCTCTTAGCGGCAGCGAGGCAATTTTGACTGAACTTTTATGTTGTTGATTTTCAGTTCTTTTGTTTTTTTCTTTGCACTCCGCAGGGACCCCAAGGAGCATCTGGAGAGCCCGGCCCTCAAGGGCCACCAGGGCGTCGAGTGAGTTTACATATCTAACTGTTAACTGATACTGTATGCATATATTAATATATCTCTGTATGTATGTTTACATGCATTTCATACATTCATTCATGGGATGTACTCTTCTGTGTGGCTTTCTGTTCGAGACTTCCAATTACCTTCTGGGAAAAGGGTTGTCCTCTGTTATTTTAGATTTAAGACACTTGGAACACTTTATATCTAGTCTCCGACTTTAGATTTATATCTAAAGACTGTTGGCAGACGACCGCAAATCGGGGTGAGCAAGGCGTTTCACTTTTTTTCATCTAATATTTGTATCAAGCAATTGGTCTCAAACCCATCTGTAAACACAAACACAATCTCGCTCATCAGTAATAAACTGTAAAAAAAAAAAAGCATCGGCGAAGGTTTCAGATCGATACTGTGTAGCCCACCGTAGAAACACACTTATTAAACTCCCCTTCCTGAAGCTTCATCCTGCTGCATCCTCTCGTCAATTTTTTTTTTCTTCTGTAGAATACCTCCGTTATAAAACAGGAAACATGGCGTAACCATCTCCCGTTTTCCCCCGGAGAGGTTCTGCAATAGCAACGTGATCTGCCGGTTTCCAGATGACCTTATATCTATCTAAGAAAAATATATATGACATGTTACATTATTAACAAGGCCAAAGGGTGACATGGGCTTCTATTCTTACTCAACAGGGATAGAAAAACCCGTAATGGGAAATAGCAGCTCCATGTACAGATGTGCTTCCTAATCTATTCCGTCCTATTCCCCTCACCGTCACCAGAAGCGACAGGCAAAGGTTTTTTAGTGATGATGTCCCATTCTATTTTTCGCCCCGACCATTTCTCTGTCTACCCAGGGCCACGTCGGAACCGCGGGAACAGAAGGGAAGCAAGGAATGAAAGGAGCGAAGGTAGGGATGAGGAATAACACTGAGCTTACGTTCAGAAAAGGAAGTTGATCTAACCCGACTCGGATATGTTCCACACAACATTGCATACAACGTTGCTGGTTTTCTACAGGGTCCCATTGGTAAAGAGGGACCGGCTGGGAGGACCGGGCCCGTAGGCCCTCAAGGACACCCCGGGAAGGAAGGTCCACCGGGACTGAGAGGCATCCCCGGGTCGGCAGTAAGTGTACACTTGTTGCCTGCTCGTCTTTACTTTGAATGAGGCTTGTGTTGGATATTATTATGGATGTTGTGCTTAGCTTCAAATATTATTCATACATTTTTTGTGCGCGTTTAAAGGGCTCTGTGACTGACCTCCATGAGACACTTAACCTTGCTGACGGCTGGATTTTCCCTCTTGATTCGCGTCTTGTTTTTTCCTCAGGGTGAGCATGGGTTAAACGGACCACCGGGGCAGACCGGACCACCGGGGCCAATGGTGCGTCATTACAGACCTACTGACATTAATGCTGCGTTACTAGCCGGTGCTTCCTGCGAAGGCAATGCCCTCATCCACCCTGGACATCCCTTTAAAGTGTAATGTCTCCCCAGGGTCCATCGGGACTTCCGGGACTCAAGGGAGAGCATGGAACGAAGGGCGACAAAGTGAGTGTTTTATCAGTCCTTTGTTTTGAATGAAACCGCAAAAAAATGGAATTGCTTGATTCTGATTGGTCAGTGTGTCCATAAAATCATGCACAATAGTGCACGAGGGGACGCCTCTTGCCTTTTAATATTGTCTAATCGATGCGCTACAAATCCAACGTGAACAACAACGCTCAAATAGAGCCCATCGTCCAGCTGTTTCCATGACCACCCCAAAAACAGTATTATAGCGTTATAGAGGAAAGTCCCTTCCATCTAATCGTTGTTTGTACCTGTGGTTGAAGCCGAGTGGACCCATCCAGGCTGAACTGATGCACTTAAGGACCAGGCTGACACCCACGGTCTTGTTGTGTCTTCCCCTAGGGACACGGGGGCTTGATAGGCCTGATCGGACCTCCAGGAGAGTTCGGGGAGAAGGGAGACAGAGGCCTCCCGGGCTTGCAGGGAACCCAAGGGCCCAAGGGAGATGGGGTAGGCGTGCATCACATGACCCTGCTCTTGCCCTCTTTGTTGTGGTTGTTGTTGTCGTTGTTATGCATCACGCACTGCATCTGTTCAAAAAAAAAAGAGTTTGGAGACTACAAGGCGTGTTTGTTGTTGTTTGTTGTGATTGTCTCCAGGGTACCACTGGGTTTGCTGGTCCCACTGGTCCCCCGGGTCCAGCTGGACTGTCTGTAAGTGACCACACACACACACACACACACACACACACACACACACACAACACACACACACACACACACACACACACACACACACACACACACACACACACACACACACACACACACACACACACACACACACACACACACACACACACACACAGATGCATGCACACGAGCTACACGCACGCATGCACACACGCATACACAGACATACACACACACACACATACAAACAAAGACACGCACGCATGCACGCACACACACATACATATCCATGCACACACTAAATTTACATGTACACTTACACACCAATGAATATCCACATACACAACACATAAAAAGTAAAAACCCACACATATAGCTCTTTACATACGTTACCAAATTTAACGGGTCATCTAAAGCCCTTCACAAATTCGGATTTTCAATTTTTGCAGACCTGTGCCTTTCATATGTGTGTGTTCTTGGAGCCTCATAGCCATGCCAACACCTATGTAGCCACTCTCGCTCACAGTGCCAGACTGTCAACACGATGTTCTCTACCATTTATTTAACTGAACCCGTTGAGCCATTTGGCATGCACTACTTAAAACAGCAGGTGGGGTTTAAGGTAATATATTCTTTGCCACATATGTGGCTATCGGCTGTTTTGCACTTGACACCTAATTGCCGCACTGATAACAAGCTGGCATATTTTTTAAAGAAAACACATTTGCCACATCCGTTTGTGGCTTTGAATATTAATAAAGACACGACTCTACCCCGCCAATGTAAAGACGCCCCTAGCATGGAGGTCTCTCTCCCCCTTTATCGGTATTTTTGTTAAAGTTAACGTGAAAATGACAAGATAAGGTAAACATTTGCAGGCAGGGCAAAATGAGTTATTTTATCTGCTGAATTGACCACAAAGCTTTTCAGTCAACCCTATCTACTCTTTATCTTTCTGCGTCTTCTCTTAGGGTTCTGCCGGAGAGAAGGGGTCGAAGGGAGACACGGTGAGTGGGCTAAACTTATTTGCACTTTTTCATCCGTGTTCTGTGCTGTTCTCACACGCTTTTCTAGCAGCTGTCGGAACCATATGCTGTGCGTGTGTGTGTGTGTGTGTGTGTGTGTGTGTGTGTGTGTGTGTGTGTGTGTGTGTGTGTGTGTGTGTGTGTGTGTGTGTGTGTGTGTGTGTGCTGTGTTGTGTGTGTGTGGTCGTGTGCTATGTGTGCGTGTGTGTGTGTGGACAAATGATAAGTGTGTGCAGTGTGTGTGTGTGTGTGTGTGTGTGTGTGTGTGTGTGTGTGTGTGTGTGCGTGCCTTTTGGCTCCATTGCACCACGTCTCAGAACCATGGCGCTGGCGTGGCGCTGTGCGGTGTTTACCACATGTCTAACCACCAAAAGCCAGGTGTACCGCCGCTGCGCGGGCCTCTTTGTGGGACTCTTCCAGCGGATCCGTGCTGATAGGATTCAGGTGGAGGCGGCGTGACGACGGGAAGCCCCTGAAAACCATGATACTGTGTGCTGACTGAGCCGGGGGCCCGGCCGAGGAGCGCTGATCCACAGAGCAGGATAATCCCGTAGAGCGGCAGGTGTATCTGGCCTGATAAAAAGAAGGGGACTCCGAGTGAGATCGCTTTTTTCTTTTTTTTGACGCCGCTGTGTCTGTTTCCTCAGGGCGCTGTCGGCCCTCAAGGGGACACCGGGCCCGCCGGACCCCCGGGCCAAGCTGTGAGTTGTTCCTTTGCCCCCCCTTTTTTTTATTCGTCTCCTTCTGTTGATCTGTCCTGTTGTTCGCTCGGTTACAACCCGACTGTCTCGTCCAAGTCATGGTTGGAGTCATCTATCCCCTCTTTACTATATCGATCAACCGTTATTCTCACTGCTTTTGGAAGAACGTTTTACCATTTTGTTAAAGTTTGTATGAATTGTTTTTACTCATGTGCATGTGAATGGTATTATTTCGACACTCTTTAAGGCTGTAGCCCCCCAGGGTATTGTTTAATGATTTGGATCAAATATATTTACTGATTGACCATCATCCTGGTCCGTTTGGCACCCATTGCCCTGCAAGCCATCCCTGGTAGTGTGAATCAATCCACTGCGCTTCCTTCTCAACGTTACCTTTTTATCTCCCGTTGGGTCTCAGCGAGCCGTTCTTCGACCCGTCTGAGAGCTTAGTGTTAGGGCGTGAAAACGTGGGCCCGTGAAGCCCTCTGCCGATATCACTGCACTTACAGGAACAACACCTCACCTCCGCCCTTCCTCTCGCACAGGGACCCCCCGCCACCTATGTCACACCCCTGCACATGAGGGAGGGCAGGAGGAAGAGGAAGAGG
>OLKM01001604.1:42500-50000 GCA_900291075.1 Melanogrammus aeglefinus
AATGTATTCATGAGCATGTGTTCTGAGATCTTGAAATGAAGGACGAGGTGGAAGGAGTGGGGGCCTTCACTAGACCTAGCCCTGAACCGGGTGGCTCTCATTCCCTCGGAAAGTGACGCATTGTGACGTGCCTGAAGCAAGATTACAATTACACTCAAATAGGGTGATGTGTATGTAATGAATGCAGTTTGATTAATGCAATGATCGCATTTAATTAATGAAATTCATAAATGATTATACATCCCTTTAACCGTACATAGATGAATGATTGAATACCGTAAAATAAATCATGAATAAATGATATTATTAATTTATACTTCATAATCTACAAATGATTGAGTTTTGAGCGGTGTGCATGTTTGTGTGTGTGCGCGTGCGTGCGTGGGATCAGTTCTCGTACAGCGACAGCGACGGCGTGCCCGTCCACGTGGTGCAGCTGACCTTCCTGAAGCTGCTGAGCGCCACGGCCAAGCAGAGCTTCACCTACACCTGCCAGAACTCGGCGGGCTGGTTCGACAGCGACGCCCGCTCCCACCAGCGTGCCCTGCGCTTCCGGGGCAGCAACGGCGAGGAGCTGACCCCGGCCAGGAGCCCTTTCATCCAGCCGCTGTACGACGGATGCCAGGTGAGATTCAGAGATTCACCTCCCAGCGGAGTCAAGGCTCAGTTAGGGTTCACAATGGGGTTGACGGACCCATTACGTCCTTGCGGAACTCCTTGTGTCCAGCGCAAGGGCCTGACGTTGCGCCTTCCAAAAGTGTTCACCTTGCGTCGAGGCAGCAGCAGCAAGTGCTGTGATTGGTCCGCTCACTAAAACCTGACGCTGAAACAAAACAGGTTCACGAGTGACTGTGTCGAAGCGTCTACGTGGTCATTGCGTTGCGTCGACAACCGTGAATGAGCCTTTAGCCGCAGAGTTAGCCGTGGAGTTAGCCCCAGAGTTAGCTCCAGATTTAGTTCCAGAGTTAGCCGTGGAGTTAGCCCCAGAGTTAGCTCCAGATTTAGCTCCAGAGTTAGCCGTGGAGTTAGCCCCAGAGTTAGCTCCAGAGTTAGCCGTGGAGTTAGCCCCAGAGTTAGCTCCAGAGTTAGCTCCAGAGTTAGCCGTGGAGTTAGCCCCAGAGTTAGCTCCAGATTTAGCTCCAGAGTTAGTCCCAGAGTTAGTCGCAGAGTTAGACGCAGGAAGCGTGATGTGCTGAAATTTGCTGTCGATTCAGATGCTGCTTCATTCAGTAGATCTGGCAGGTGGGAGACATTCAGAGGGTCAGCTCCTTTGCCCATTTAGCGGTCATCACATGATGAGTGTCCAGCAAATAGCGTTGGGCGCTAGGTCAGCCGTTAACGTGCAGACAGCCAGCCGACTTTTGAGACGTCGAGGGTTGAGATAAGGTTGGTTTTAGTACGCCGAGCAAAGCTGGGTTCTGAATGGACGCACTTTCAAGACTGGCTGCTTCAACCAAGGTCAAATTCAAAAAATGTTCAACCTTTTGAGTGCAGCGAGTGCAGGAACGCACTGGCAACGCTGAAGACTCATCACGGGTTCATGGGTTTACCACTTTAGGATTCAGGCCAAAGTGGGCCCAAATTATGTGGCGGCGGGGGTAGTGTTAGCTTTAGTTCGAACCGGACCGATCTTAAAGGTGACATATTATACCACCAGGTGTGAGTGTGCTTAGCCGTTACAAGCCGTTTTGAAAATCGGCCACTTCTGACACCACAAGTTGGCGTGTCCACCTTTAACCACTGCGCTTCGGTCCTCTCTCCCGCAGTCCCGAAAAGGTCAGGAGCGGACCGTGTTAGAGATCAGCGCTCCGTCGGCAGAGCTGCTGCCCGTCATAGACGTGTCGCCTGTGGACTTTGGCGGAAACAACCAGAAGTTTGGCTTCCAAGTGGGGCGCGTGTGCTTCAGCGGCTGAGGGGTTGACCGCGAGCTCAGGAGAAAAGTCACCGGCACAACCACAGCGCACACAGTCCGCAAAGGAGAAACTGGACTTCACCTCTAGCCCATGCAATATTTATTAAATATGTTATATGTGGGGTTTGTGGTTTTGTTTGTTTTTCTGTATTTAGAATTCCTGATTCTATTGACTATAGGAACACGAGCAGATAGAGGGGACAAGGCAGAAGGAGAAGCATGTTTACCAAAGGGAAATGTTCCACTTAGTTTTATTAATTCCTTTCTTTTTTGAACTTTCTTCAAATGATCAATTCTTTTTTTTTTGTTGCATTATGTGCCGTCATTTACTAAAGAAAGTAAGAACCACTTGGCAATGATCAATTTGAAAAATCACAGATCACCCTCCTGTTTATGGAAAGCATTTCTGTCCTATCCTGTGGTATGGGTCAGTTGTAATGTGGGATATACTAAACAAGAGATGCTGTTATACTGAGAGCACTTGATGTCTACCATATACACTTCCACAGAAACGGCTCATTTAACACCACTGGGTGCAGAGGTGATGCACATTTTTCTGTACCCTTCAATGGCAGTTTGCTTAGTGAAAGATTTTGATTAGTATCAAATCTATGCTTCCAGTTATAAGACCCTCACTCTTACTTGACCGGGTGAAGGTTGTTTCTATTACTGGAACAATTTTCCATGTGTGATGATGAACGTCCGCAGAGCTCACGGCTAATACCTCGTCAGGGGCATATTTCCCGATGTGTCTGCGCTCAGCATGCAAGTTAAGGATAATCGAGGGACATGAAAAGCAAGACAGCTCGGCAGGCAGATTAGGCTAAACCTGTTTCCCACTCGATACAACTGCAGAACCTGACGGCAATTTGTTTGATGCGTTCGCTTGTTTGATGCGTTTCCCCCGTTCCTGCTGATGATGCGGTCTTTCTTCCCGGGCCACTAATGTCGATTGTCTCCATAACCTACCTTTTGTTTTGATCATATTTTGTTTTGTTTATATGTTGAAATGAAAATTGATCATGTACTCGAAAAATGGTGCTCGCTTCGGACTTGTGACGCTATTCCCTGGTGCTAACCATGTATGATTTGAGATGGTACGTTCTATAAGTGTGCGGGCCGGATTAAAGGACTGAAGCTATGGGCCTATAAAGTGTTTTATCCAGAGGTATTTCCGGGCTAGACAACCTCAGTCTAAGAGCTCAAGTCTATAGATAAAGCCGACGGACACAAAATAGCTAGTGAATACAAGACGTTCTCAGGTCTGTCTCTCGGAGATCAGGGTGGGCTGCCACTCCAGGATCGATGGGTTCCCTCCGTTCTCCACCACTGTTGAAAATTCATGTCCAATTCTGACTCCCTTCCCCTGCATTCTAACGGCGCGGGCCCTCCTGTGAAATGGACTGCTCTGAAGTTGATATATTGTTGTACAGTTATTCTAAGGATGCAAGTTTTACAAATGATCTGCTGCACGAGTGAACCATCAAGTTCACTTGTGAGAATAAAAATTTGGATTTTATGAATAATATAATTAAAATAAAACTGAAAAAAAACCTTTTTTTTAATACAGGTTGTCCTCTGTGTCTGTCTTTACCAGTGGGGGCATAAGGTTTTATATCGGCCATGGAAAAAAGGCCAAAGGGATTGGCCAATGTGCGTCTAATAGACAAACAAGCTCTTCATTATGTAACAATCCTCTGGTATTCAATCAACGACAATGCAATCAACATCTCCATATAGCTGATGTAATCAACCCCTACTCACTCCCCTGGTGATCGCGCTCAATTCCTTTCAGCCTAAGGATTCCCTCCTTGAGAGGGAAGCAGCATCCGAGAAGAACACGGAGACAAAAGAGGGATGTGAGGGTTGGATGAATAGATAAGGAAAGGGTGGCAGAGGAAATGGCTTTCGGATGAGAAACACAGCCGCGGAGAATTGTTTTGTTAGATGTGTCTGCGTGCATGCGTGCGTGTGGGTGAGTGTGTGTTTTATTCATAGTTATGGACGCCTCTGGACACTTGTATGATTGTAAATACGGTGACAGTGTATAAAATAAGCGTGTTTGTGTGTGTGCAGGTGCATGCTTGCCTCTGGAGGTTGATACAAACCTAACATTAACAGCTCCTGGGCCTCTGATGACACCTTGGTTGAGGGTGTCTAGAACAAGCAATTCAATATATCTTTGTATTTTTTCACTCTTTGTATATTTCTCACCTTTTCTTTCACTCTCTCTGTGTCTCTGTCTCTGTCTCTGTCTCTGTCTCTGTCTCTGTCTCTCTCTGTCTCTCTCTCTCTCTCTCTCTCTCTCTCTCTCTCTCTCTCTCTCTCTCTCTCTCTCTCTCTCTCTCTCTCTCTCTCTCTCTCTCTCTCTCTCTCTCTCTCTCTCTCTCTCTCTGTGTGTGTGTGTCACACACTCCCTCCCCCTATCTCTGTCCCTTTGCCTCCACTCTCATTTTATTCTCCCCGCTTTTGTTAATGCAAACGCACACGCGGCCAATACTAATTACTTACACGACGTTTGACTCATTTCTACACTGGCATGCTTACGCATACCTATCTACAGACGGGGAGAATGGTCTTGCTCTCACTTCAAAGCCGCGTGTTTCCCTCTCGGCAGGGCTCGTTTTCAAGGTCTGCGTCAATGGCAGAATAAAGGTTACCGTTAGCTTTCTTGTACTCCGCTCCTTTCGGCTCAATTTAATTTTAACCAGAGAAAACGCCCTTGACCAGGGAAAGGTCATCCCTTGCCAGTGCCTCAGAATAATGATCACGGAAAGAGACATCCCAATAGTCAATACAGCATTCCTAATACAGCGGTGTGCGTTGTGTATGTGTCTGACTGTCTGTATGACCTTTCTACATTAACAATGGGGACAATTAAACGCTTCTCACATGAATAAGGCTGCCACGTCTTACATGTCTATTGTTTAACCGTTAAATGCCCTACAAAATAAAGAATAGATTTGATATCAATTTTGGAACCTTTATGTGAACTTCAGACTTGAAAACCTTGGTGTGGGTTCCTTCAGAGACTTAAAAAAAAAAGTAGGCCACCATGAATGTGTGTCTGTGAAGACTGAACAGATTTATCGAGAGCAACAATCGGATGAAACTTTCATCTTCTAGGAAAAGTTGACAAAAAAGCTTTTTCCAAAAATAGCTATAGGCTAAATATTGCAACGTCCTCAGAGAAAATTGTGCTGCACGAGGCTTAAGGTCACCAATGATCCAGCTATGCATACAAATGCTGCCGGATTTCCACATTCAAAGAGTCATGGTGTTAAATATACATAAATAACTATTGCGTAGTAAATAATATCCACCTGAGAGACCGCCATGATATATTATGCTAATGTAATATCATTATATTGTTTCTTTTTACATGTTATATGTGTGTAACCAAAACATATTTAGCAATACAGTACACAGCTCAGCCTGTGATTATCAGTGCACACATCACTAACCAATCTAAATCTGCGGTCTGCATGTATTTCTCACCAATGGATGAGTGTGCTCCGACATTGACAAAAGCACATTTTTGATTACGTTTTCGGATTAAGTATGAGTTCTAAATCATCCTCTTAGGTGATTCAACCAGGGAGGCATTCATAATGAAATATTTGGTGTTAATATGACATGTCTTCAGATCAATCGCTCATCCCGAGTTGAGTTCCCAGTCCCTCAGAGGGGCGGGGGGGTTTTACTGTCCCTGCTCACGGAGGAGTGTCACCAAACATAAACTAGAGATAAATGGAGGAGAGTACTTCTGCTGCCGTATTTATGTCTTCAAACTACACAGGAGTGCAGGGTATTCTGGTAATGAATGAGATCCATGAGGTCCCTTGCTCGCTCTGTTCTGCTCAGTTTTTACTCACATTCTCCCCTGAAACCTCTCCTCTCTGCTCTTTTCTAAAAACATGTTTTGCATGAATTTAAAACTGTAACTTTGGGTTGTTTGGTCACCTATCTTTTTTCTCTCCCTCTCTTTCTCTCTCCCTCTCCCTAGTTGTCTCTCTTCCTCCTCTGTCTCCCTTGCTTCCTCCTCTGCCATGTGACATTGAACCTAACTAGGCTGAACATGTCACAAAGTCACAGTCGGAAATGAACTAATTAAACAGATATTCAGATGCGTGAAACCACGCAGACGGTCTACATTTCTGGCTGAATGGAAAAACCTGGCCAGGGCCTCTATGTGGAAGGCGTCTGCTCTGTCAATGGTTGTGCTCAAATAAATTAATGATTTCTACCCTGCCAAATTTGGGTGTTTTGTCTCGTTCATTATCATGTCTGAGTGTGTCAATGTCGGTTTCGGAGTGTGTGTCTGAGTGGTTGTGTGTTTCGGACAACGTGTGTGGGTGTGGGTGTATATTTGTGTGTATCAGCCCTTGTGTTTACGTGTGTGGGTGTGTATATTTGTGTGTCAGCTTTTGTGTGTGTGTATGTGTGTGTCTTTGTGTAAGTGCATGTGTGTCTTTGCACATGCACATTTGTCTATGTCAGGGGGTACATTAGATGGATCCATCCCTTAGGATGGCTGAGAATTCACGTGGTTCATTTGAAGTGCGAGTTTATACGCATGCCTGCCTGCACATGTGTGACCATGAGCACAAAGGAGCACTCGTGCGACCACACTTATTGCTGTGTGTGTGTGTGTGTGTGTGTGTGTGTGTGTGTGTGTGTGTGTGTGTGTGTGTGTGTGTGTGTGTGTGTGTGTGTGTGTGTGTGTGTGTGTGTGTGTGTGTGTGTGTGTGTGTGTGTGCGTGTGTGTGTGTGTGTGTTTGTGTGCACGTGAGTGCACGCGAGTGTCAAACACTGCCAGCTCCCATCCACAGACCCATTATCTCGGAGAGAGAGAGAGAGGAAATAACTTCTGCAGATTTCAAGCTATTTTTTTTTCCATCAAAAGCGCTTATCGACAAAGCTAACATTAGCAGAGCAGTCGGGATGGGGGATAAGAATGGGGTGGCGCGGATGGGGGGTGGAGCAGGATAAAGGGGGGTGCGTGGTGTACTACAGATTTCCTGGTACAGGTGGACAAGGAATTGAGCCTCCTTTCTATAGAACGTGATTATCTGGAATAAAGAAAGCAGCCATGTTCCAGCTAAGGCTGTGACTAATCCAGCCCCAACCTTCGCATTTTGCCCCCAACACTCATTTCCCCAAATCCCCTGATAATGGTGTGCTGTACCTCCTTGAAAATGGCAACAGCAAACCAACTAACTATCTTAACATTGGCAAAGCGTTCACTAGCAATGCAAACACGAGTAAAGCTAAAACTAACGCTTAGACTAGCAATGCCAATGTTAGACATGATAACACCAGCAATGCTATCTGTTTTAGAATTGCTGTTTTGACACTAGCAATGCTAACAATAGCAACGTTAACGCCAGCATTTCCAGCAATATTCTTATTAGCACTAGCAATGCTAACGCTAGCATTGATAGGCTCTGCTGCTGCCCTGAATATCCTCCTCCATGCAAACCTGTGAAGAAAGCGTATAAGACAACCCATCTCAACAGCAACCTATCTTAACAGGGCGGTATAAACTAGAAGACAAAAAGACACACACAGAAACCCATTTACACATG
>OLKM01001604.1:52500-55000 GCA_900291075.1 Melanogrammus aeglefinus
ATCAAAGCTCAGCGGCCATTTGAAAGTCAAAGGTTTCCGAAACAACAGTGAAGACTACAAGTGAGTGACTTCAAGGCATCTTGAAGTCAAGTGGGTATTTAATCGTTCACTAGATCATTTGTGGGCTGTATATCCTGCTGTGTGGCACAGAAACACACAGCCGAACCCTCTAGTGTCGTTCTTTTGGTCAGAGGAAACATCTCCAGTTTCAAACCCACTCCAAGCCCATTTCAAGCCCATTTCATGCTTGTTTTAGATCCGTTCTAAGGCTCTTTCATATCCTATTCGAGCCCTTTTTAGGCCTGTTTCAAGCCTATCTCTACATCAGATAAAGGTGCAAAAGGAACCACTGATAGGGCACTTTGGCCGGCTGAATAGGCATTCTCCTGTGTTGGTTAAACTCCCTCTAGTCTTTTCACTTGAGGCAGGCTCCAGTGGCCATGTAATCAGCTGAGTAGGGGAGGCTGCGTCGACTCTGTTTGTCTTTGGGCATACAGCTCAGTTGATGTTGTCTAATGCATATGGATGAGTGGATGGTATGTCTGCCTTTGGGTTCTTGTGTATGTATGTGTCTGTATATGCGTGTATGTTTTCCCATCAGAACGTATGCGTGTGTATACATGCACCTGTGTGTGTGTTTTTGTGTGTGTGTGTGTGTGTGTGTGTGTGTGTGTGTGTGTGTGTGTGTGTGTGTGTGTGTGTGTGTGTGTGTGTGTGTGTGTGTGTGTGTGTGTGTGTGTGTGCGTGCACGTGTGTGTGTGCGTGTGTACGTGCCCATTTTTATACATTCACCTTTGTGTGCGTGTGAGTGTGTGTGTGTGTGTGTGTGTGTTTGTACATTCACCTGTTTGTTTGCATGCATGCTTGTCTGTGTGTGCCTTTGTGTGTGCATGCTTGTCTGAGTGTGTGTCGGTGCATGTTAATATGCATATACCTGAGGGCTAATTAGACACTAGGTGGGCTCCAGGACTTCAGGTGGCTGCGTTGGTGAGAGGGAAGGTGAGTGGCAGACCTCATGAATATTGATGGACGACAGCTGCTCATTAACCAGGAGACTGTCTGACAGCCAGCAGACGGGAACACAAACCTTGCCCTTATGGGGACTCACTTGCACACCCACACAGACACGACACACAAGGAAAAACTTCACCCACCCATACACATACACATATAGCCCCCCCCCCCGCACACACTCACACACACACACACACACCATACTTATTCACTCCCACACACACACACACACACACACACACACACACACACACACACACACACACACACACACACACACACACACACACACACACACACACACACACACACACACACTCACTAACAGACACAAACACACACACATGCACACACACACGCACACACACACACTGAAAAAGCCTGACACACACACACTCCTCCCCCCCTACACCCCCATGAACACAAACATACACACACAAATAGACACAAACACACACACTGAAGAAAGCCACAACACACACAAACACATGCACACACACACACACACACACACACACACACACACACACACACACACACACACACACACACACACACACACACACACACACACACACACACACACACACACACACACACACACACACACACACACACACACACACACACAGATGTGGAAGCACACACACACACACACACATAGGTTCCATCTCCCTTCATCCTGCTCTGCTGTGAAGTGGGGGCCAGCCCTTGCTTCCCCCTGATGTTGTTCTGGTGTGCCCCGTCTCCGATGTGCTCTCTCTCCCCATTCCCCCCCCCCCCCCCAGTCCCATCAGGGCAGGCCCCTCATTGAATATGAAACGACCGGAAAACCCGGCAGCTGTGAAACTGTGAAGTGCGCACGGTGAAAGTTCAGACTTAGCCGAGTCGGAGTTTGGGTGAGACCTGAACCCACCATGAAGCAAAAGAAAAAAGAATGTCACCTTTATGAACGCCCTGACTTACCATATTAATGACTTCAACGAAAAAACCTTCCTTGTAGCACTTGATCACGGCACTGCTGTGCCCATTTGAACCCCTGCTCATGACGCAGGCATGTTTGTCAGCGGCATTGACCAATTCCCACGACCCAGGACCTACAGTAATGTTAACAAAGTCTACATTCTGGCAGCAGACAAGCTCAAATGGGGGTGAAAGGGCGTTCCACATTCTCTCACTTCATAATTGTTTCAAGCATTCATGTAGCTGGAGGCGGGGGGTCTGTAAGCGCGTAGTTGGCTAACAACCAACACTCCTAGAATAAGTGTCTGTACTAATGTTGGTTTGCCAGCCCAGGCGAGAGGCTGTCTAACCCCACTAGTTCTGCTATAACAGAGCAGCAGTGACAGTTGTTGATTTCAAAAAAAAAATCGATCTCGGCTGAGGATGGAATTTAATAAGTGAGATGTAGAGATGAATAGAGGGAGCACCCAAGTAAAGTAAAACATATGGCTAGACGAGACAGCGTTTGCTTCCAGAAGCATCT
>OLKM01001604.1:60000-62500 GCA_900291075.1 Melanogrammus aeglefinus
TTCCCCCATTTCTCCGTCTTGAAAGTCAAAATCCTTGAGCCAGACTGACAAAGGGTGAAAAATTCCAAAAGATGCAAAGATAAAATAACGAAAATACAAAGAGATTAACAGCCTAACGTGAACCTCCATCAACGCCTGGTGTTCGTTGGGTTCCGTGCACAAAAGATGGCCTGCCTGAAACAACTATCTGTCAGCACGGCACATGGCGGCACACATGGTTCCGGGCGGGGGTCTCGAGACCCAGTGGTGGTAAATAACGGTTGGTATCTCTCGCTGCGTCGAGGGCAGTCGTGCGCGACGTCTCTGATTTTGAACGGCCTATCTGTATCAGGAACGGTAAACCAAAAAAGCAATTTGCTTTGTCACACAGAGACACGCTTGACTACACTGAATAATTGCACTGCAGCTCTGGAAAGAGCTGTTTTCCTTTTATCTAATGAAGGCCTTCAGGGTAGAGAGAAACGTGTGTGCTAGTGTAGATATATATATATATATATAGATTTGTGTGTGTGTGTGTATGTGTGTGTATGGTGGAGGTGGTGTATGTGTGTGTACGTGCTTACATTGGTGTATGGCTGTGTGATGCATGGATACAGACATTTTAACGTCCTTCATATGTGTGCGAACTCGGGCCTTGTTGGACTTGTTACCCATTACATATCGCATATCACAGTCTGGACATAAAGTCAATGTGCAAAACCAAGATATGGTGTGGTTTTCCGTGTAGAAAAGAAAGGACATATGCCCGCTTTTGCCTTTTTTGTCACTTTCTATTCCCATCCTGATTAGAGTCGCCTTGCTACCCCTACCGTACCACTGCAATATATCGATTAAACTTGTTGCCCCCCCCCCCCCCCCCTTAGCTACAATATATGTCCGGCTCTGAGTCGACCGCACCACCCTGAATCCGATAATGCAGCGAGAATACTGGAGGAATAAAAGCACACAGTGGCTGGCTTTAGATACTAACTCCTGAAGAAGTGCTGAGTTCACACTTCGCTGTCTGCCTGCCTGCCCGCCTGCTCTCCCCTGTGGAGGCTTGGCAGCAGTGGCCTGGCTGGTCCAGCTAAGATTTGTATAGGGTGAAGCTCTCTCATAAAGCTCCATCGCTTATATGTCTGGAGGAGGTGGTTGAGGAGGAGGAGGAGGAGGAGGAGGGGGAGGAGGAGGAGGAGAGGAAGGCGAGGAGGAAGGCGAGGAGGAGGAGAAAGAGAAGGAGGAGGAGGAGGATGAAGAGAAGGAGGAGGAGGAAGAGAAGGAGGAGGAGGAAGGCGAGGAGGAGGAGGAAGGCAAGGAGGAGGAGAAGCAGGAGGAGGAGGAAGAGAAGGAGGAGGAGGAGGAAGGCAAGGAGGAGGAGAAGCAGGAGGAGGAGGAAGAGAAGGAGGAGGAGGAGGAAGGCGAAGAGGAGGAGAAGGAGGGGGAGGAGGAAGAGGAGGAAGAGAAGGAGAAGGAGGACGATGGGGAGAATGAGGATGAGGGTAAGGAGGAGTAATTAGAAAAGGATGAGGATGATGGGAAGGATTAGGGTGAGGAAGAGGAGGATGAAGAGGAGGACATTGTGGAGGGGGATGGGGGAGGAGAGGAGGAGGATGATGGAGAGAAGAGGGTGAAGAGGACAAGGATTCTGCCAAGAGGTTAACGAGTGGCATTAGCAGGAAAATAAAACTAGACTCTTATATCTATCTTCCCGACAACCTTGTTCCCTCTCCCTCCCTCTGTTTTTCGCAGATTCTTGCTGCCTGCCTCTTTATTTCCCCTCCTCTCTAGAGCATTGACCACAGACATATACGACAGGCAGCGATATGAATTGGGCCTTGAACGGCGGAGGGCTGCTAAGGATGATATAATGAGGGAACAAACATCATCCACTTCCATAGTTCCTTTGTGCTCAAGTTTTTGTGCATTTGGCTGATTGTCATGAAGGCGTTTGTTCCAGTGTGGAACTGTAATTAAGCCATCACTGACGTCTAGAGTCTTTAACTTCATAATTAGGCTGAATGTGTGCAGTTTGGCGCTCAGTGGATAAGCCGCTGTAATCGCTTCTATCTGTTTAATTATGTAAAACTATTCTTTCGTCATCTCTTAATGTTTGTCTGTCTGCCTCTCCTTTCTCTCTCTCTCTCTCCTCTCTCTCTCTCTCTCTCTCTCTCTCTCTCTCTCTCTCTCTCTCTCTCTCTCTCTCTCTCTCTCTCTCTCCCCCTCCTTGTCCTTCTCTCGGTCTATCTCGTGTTCTGCTTGGCTGATGCCGTTTAGGTCGATGGTAGCAGATTGTACTCAAGGAAACTGCAGGACTACTGAGCATTTGGACGCAAATGCACGCCCATGGAGAAGCTATCGAATTGAGTTGAGATGGAGATGCAGAGGTGCTAATGGAGGTGACTCGGGGAAGACGCCTTGGTGTGCGACACATTTGAGACCTTTTAATTTCCAGCAACACCCCTCAGCACTCTTTGGTCCCTTGTGAAGTAGTTCCTCCCTCTCGATAGCAATGACATACAGT
>OLKM01001604.1:65000-85000 GCA_900291075.1 Melanogrammus aeglefinus
GCATCATCTTTTTTCATCCAATTAAACACAAACACAGGCTGCAGAGCCATGAAGTCCGGGCGAAGTACAGCAGCACTGCGTGTTCTTAAAGACCAAGATAGGAAGAGAGTGAGAGATAGAAGTAGAGCTGGAGAGAGAGGCCAGTGCTGTGTGCGTATGTGGGTGGTGGGTGGTGGTGGGGGTGTGCGTATGTGTCAGTGGTCTCACATGAAATTGACTTTTGCAAAGCAATCCCAGTGTCTGGGATTGCGCTCTATGCCTTTTGTTTTGAGTGTTTCATTGTTGGGATTTGAGTGCTGCTGAGGTTTTTGGGGAATGCTTAGCTGGGAGGTTTCATCTCAATGAAGATGGATCATATATGCTGCGTTTTTGTTTTTGGCCAGCGTTTGTGTGGTTTGCCTTTTTGTGTTCTGCTTTGTGGTTTTGATTTGCATAGGGAAAAATGTGGAATATGGCTTTTGGGAGAACAAACACCATACAGTATAAAAAAAAAAACAAGAACAAGGCATATTAAAAATGTTACTTTAACAAGGGATATGGGTTACCACTCCAACAGGGCAGTTAACAAGGTCTGCACCTGGTATGGACACAACAGTGTCCCCGCTGTGCTGATGCACTCTGGCCTTGGCTGTCTGTGAAACGTGCAGATTGCAAACACGGAGAGGCCAGCCAAGAGAGGGTGTGAAAAGCCATGTTGAATTTCATCTACAGGGTGCCAATGGGCAGCAGGAGTTTCACACCTTTTCCTGAGACAACTTAGTGAAGGATAACTATGGCAACCGAGCACTCTTCACTCCTCCAAGCACTCTTTCTGATCAGGGAGCCACTGAATGACTGTACGTTCATAGGTTTTATCCGCATCATTAACATTTACACTTACTGACACAGTCCCTTTCAAATTAATCTACACTGAGTGCTCAACGCCTACATAACAGAATCCAATACGGGCGTTCTCAGTGTCACCGAGGCCCTGGCCTCAAGTAGGATCCTAACTGGTTTTAAATCATTGTTGTGCACATGGCTTAAGCTATATCCACAAAGCCAGGGACTGGATGGTGTGGTGGTGGACTGGTTGAAGTCCACAGAGACTGTCTGAAACTCTCCCCATTATAACTCCTTGCAGCATGCTCCTTTGAACATCTGGCCTTTAAATGTCTGCGCCCCACACACACACACACACACACACACACACACACACACACACACACACACACACACACAACACACACACACACACACACAGACACACACACACACACACACACACACACACACACACACACACACACACACACACACACACACACACACACACACACTCCATGATAGTCATGATAGTCCTCCAGAACCCAATGCCTCCTTGATCTCCATCTTCTCTGATGTTCTCCCCACCCCCACCCCCCAAATCCTACACATCCAAAAGAACCCTTCTGGCCGGTCTCCAATGCCCCTTCTCCTCCCCCAGTTGCTGAGTTCTTCACTCTCCTGGACTGCTTTTAACCTCTGGCAACCTGGCAGCCACACCCTTGATCACATCATCACGGATGACCAATCACGCAAAGCATACAGATCACGGACCTTGGAAACTCTCCAACCAAAGTCCGCCGACCGTGCCTGATCTTGGGTTCATCAACACAAACATCCTCTCCAACAACATCGCCACTTCTCTTCCACTGTGTAGCGACGACCCCCCCCCCCCCCCCCCCACCCCACCCACCCACTCGTGTCCCGTCCCTTCCCACCCCACCCCCACCCTCGACATGGTAGTCAGTGTTCAAAACAATTCACCTGGCTGCTGGTCTTGACCTTCACGCGCCACTCAAAACCCCGGCGTGCTGAATTGTTTCGATACGCCCATCGCCAATCGGTTCAACCGTGAGCTGAGGTCGATAAGAAAAAGGAAAAAACGGACATCGGCGTGAGCGTCTGGACACAAAGTCAAGCCTCACCGACCACCGCCGGGGCCTCGCAGAGCACCAGGACGCCTGCCACGCTTTGAACGTTCCAGACAACCCTCCTCCACCATAATCCGTCTTCTCAAAACCAGCTCCTGTTTCCTGGGCGGTCGCTGAGGCTCAGTGTCCCAAATTTTATCCTCTTCCTTTCAAAAGGGAAATAAAATATATCAGGCAGAATTTAAGCTGTTCTTGTCCTGCTGCACCCTCTCATTTAGCCTGCTCCAACCCCCTCTCCCCCCATCTCAAAAACGTCTTCATATTGATCACAATTGATTGGAATATACTACTGGATGTGTGTTGTTGGTAAACGAGGCTGATGGAGGTGGTAGGTGGATGTGTGTGTGTGTGCGTGTGTGTGTGTGTGTGTGTGTGTGTGTGTGTGTGTGTGTGTGTGTGTGTGTGTGTGTGTGTGTGTGTGTGTGTGTGTGTGTGTGTGTGTGTGTGTGTGTGTGTGTGTGTGTGTGTGTGTGTGTGTACGTGTGTGTTTGTGTGCATGTTTGTGCTTGTGTGCTTGCCTCCTTGTGCCTAGTGTGTATAACTGTATTGTAGTGATGTTATTCAGTGTCCCTTAAATGCCGGCCGTGGAGTGAGTGCTCCATGAGTTTAATTCAATGTCGCAGCATGCCCACTGGACTCACTAATGCAATTTGAACATTCGAGGGAATTCATAAAAGACATATGGTCCTTTTTACTTGAATAATAACTTCAGCTGCGGCAGTGATATAACAAAGATCAATACAAAAGCGCCAAGCGGTCTCGTAGGACCACCGACGCGAGCATCAAGGATGCGCCAAACTCTGCGACCCACCTCTTCACAAAGCCTGTTACCTTCCAGGGGGACGATCTGCAAACCCAGCCGGGCGCGTCAGACCCTGTCAACCTGTCAAATCCCCTGTTTAACCGCAAATGGAAAATTAATTCCTCTCTCTCTCTCTTTCAGTGTGCTTTTACATTCACAGCACCTTTCTATTATTTGGAGCAAATCAACTGCTGGAAATGGAAAATCGATGTAATGATAGGCTTGGCAGGGCCGGTTCAATACCAACTGTGCCTCCTGGATGTGTTTTTTAAGGATTAAGGAACGCACACACTTACCTACCGGCATGAGAGAAGTACTGATGAGATACTCCTGTACAAACAGATTAACACACATGCCCATCGACACGCACACACACACACACACACAAGCTCACATACACATGTTAACGAACACATACACACAAACACACAAACACACACACACACACACACACACACACACACACACACACACACACACACACACACACACACACACACACACACACACACACACACACACACACACACACACACACACACATGCACCCACATTAAGCATTCAGTTACTGTCAAAAAAACAAAGGTTAACAAGCCTTCTTATGAAATCTATAAACATTTGCCCTGAAGGAAAAACATAAACATGAAATATGATAGAGAGAGAGAGATGTAGTGAGAGTGAATGAGGGATAGAGCGGGATGAGGGGGGAGAGGGGGGGAGGAAGACTAATACAGACCAATGTAAAGTAGTGTGAACAAATAAAAAGGGACAAAGGAGGAAAAAGGCAGGATGTAGTTATTCTTTTGACATTGTGCAGTCGCATGAGAGAGAGAGAGAGAGAGAGAGAGAGAGAGAGAGAGAGAGAGAGAGAGAGAGAGAGAGAGAGAGAGAGAGAGAGAGAGAGAGAGAGAGAGAGAGAGAGAGAGAGAGAGAGAGAGAGAGAGAGAGAGAGAGAGAGAGAGAGAGAGAGAGAAAAAAAATTGCTCCCACACAAAGTATTCCTAAAGGTTGATCGCTCTCTTTCTCTTTACCTCCCCTGGCGGGGGCAAAAAAAATAATGAAAATGGCCTGCTTCCATGACAAATGGGTCACTCCTTGTTTCTATTTGCCTCAGAAACATCCCCATGACAACCCCCTCCGCCCACCCACCCCCTCCGCCCACCCACCCACCCACCCACCCACCCCCTTCCAGCACTACTCTCCTTCTCCCCACCATCCCAACCCCTCCACCCTCACGCTAGGCTGTCTACGGTGCAACCAGCATGGCAGATAAGAGAGGGGTTTAGTGCAGGCAGCAGCAGCAGCAGCAGCCAGCAAGCATTTGTCAGTCACTACAGTGGGCTCCCTCAACGCAGCCCTTAAACACATTGAAGAGTCTGACCGCACCATGCAGTGACTCAACACCACCCCCCCCCCCCCGCCCAGCCAGCACCGGGGGGACATGCTGGTATTCCCTACAGAGGGGCGGTGTGATTCTCCACTGGCTGGTGTGTGGCGCCAATATGGGATGTGTTGGTGCAAGGTGTAAATAATCGCGCACCCCTGTGCAATTGCATTTTTTTCCTCTTCTTTTCTTTTGGTATTTTCCGTTTTCTTCCGGGGGAAGACAGAGCGTGGCAGGGGGTCACCCTGAGGGAGGTAATCGAAAGCAGATGACTCCGCACGGGGCCCGATGACAACCGGGCGGGTTACTGGCGGGTTACCGGCGGGTTACTGGCGGGTTACCGGCGGTAACGCGTCCAATCACATCCTCCCATGACTTCTTTGGCGCTATTACCTTTTTAGCTCCGAAATATCTAATGCTTAGTATTGAATATAATCGAAGCAAGCATGCCATGAGCCAGAGCTTTGTATCCGTTTTATGTCACGGTACAGTTGAGAAATTAGTCCAATGTTTTTTCTTTTTATATTTGAAAAGTAGTTTTGAGTCGACTTGAGTTCTATAAGGAGCCAGAAGAGAACGGGCGCTGTTATATTATTCATACACAATACAGGACTGCCAGGGGCCACAGACTGAACTTGTCAAAGAGGCTAGAGAATCATAAGCCAGCACAAACACACACACGAACACATAGAAATACACAGACACACACAGACAAACACAGACACAACCTGTAATGCAGCATTCTAATGGCTAGAGGTTAGCAAAAGCTCACACACATGCAGATCACACAGACACACACATACGCATACACACACATTGATATACACTCTTACACACACACACACACACACACACACACACACACACACACACACACACACACACACACACACACACACACACACACACACACACACACACATGGACATACACATACAAACAGACACACATACACATGCTTACCAACACAATGCAGACACACACACACACACACACATGGACATGAACACCGAAGCATACACATGCTGACCAACACAATGCAGACACACACACACACACACACACACACACACACACACACACACACACACACACACACACACACACACACACACACACACACACACACACACACACACACACACACACACACACACACACACACACACACACACACACACACAAAACAAACAAACAAACCTATTATACAGAAAACACCATATGCTCTGATCCCAATAGGCACTAGGTCTGAAAAGAAGCTGCATTAAAATTCTTTACAGTGATTTAATTATCCCATTGGCTAATGACATTCATTATCTCCTGCCATTATCAGAACAATAATAATCTCCTCGAGACCCCTGAAAGCTCATCTGCATTGTACATTTTAATTGGAATTTTATGAATCGATGTTATTCATGTGGTTTCGCAATCAGTGACTGAATCTGTTACAATGCACACAGCTATCTGACGCAGCCATCACTTGTTAACACACAAACATCATGCTAAATGTCAACCCATCCCCGTCACTGGGATTAGTCCATCTACCGGAAATCGAAATTGTGAGGTTAAAAAAATACTAACTGTCACCTTCCACTGCATCTGTCTTTATCTTTCTCTCGGTCTCTGATCAGTCGAACACCACCACCACCACCATCCCTCCTCTCTCTCTCTCTCTCTCTCTCTCTCTCTCTCTCTCTCTCTCTCTCTCTCTCTCTCTCTCTCTCTCTCTCTCTCTCTCTCTGTCTCTCTCTCTCTCTCTCACACTCACTCACTCACACACACACACACACACACACACACACACACACACACACACACACACACACACACACACACACACACACACACACACACACACACACACACACAGACACACACACACAGACACACACGTGCGCGCGACTGCGCACGAATGAGCTTGGCTGCATCGTAGAGCGGTACTTCTTTGAATCGTATGCGTGCTGCTCCTAGCGACGGCGCGTTGCAAGCACAGCATTCACCTTCCAACCTCTGACTCCTGCATTTTCTCGCTGAATAGCGATTTGAAGGATACACAGCGGCTCCCTGTATCTTTTTTTAACCTTTCGTTCCTATTTTCTG
The DNA here is from genome assembly GCA_900291075.1 of Melanogrammus aeglefinus. Taxonomy (NCBI): domain Eukaryota; kingdom Metazoa; phylum Chordata; class Actinopteri; order Gadiformes; family Gadidae; genus Melanogrammus; species Melanogrammus aeglefinus. The sequence continues at coordinate 71,242 of OLKM01001604.1, forward strand.
GTCAAGCAGTGCAGAGGACCCTCGCGAGTGAGTTTGCGTTGATCTTTCCCACTAAACGTTTTTTGCGACTCTAAAAAAGGACAAAGCTGGTAATTTTTTATCAAGCCAAAAAAACAGGGGGCTGATCTGCGTCCGTGTGTAGAATTAACCCAGTGCACCGGCTGGTGATGAGGTTGGTTGTGTTGCACACCCGGCCGAGCAGCAGAGGAATATCGAACAACATCATCATATATCTGAAGAAGTCGAACCACTAAAAGGACCCGCGGGGGGAGAAAAAAGCAGAGACAAGCAACACATTTGTGGGATCAAGTGGGACGCTGTCATTCCAACTACAATGCATCTCTTCAGTGCCATGTTCCTACTGGTGATGTTAGCCGTCGTGCCCTGCTGCCAGGTAAGACCCGCGGCCACCGCCAGCACGTGCACGCTATGAATAAGCATTCTGGGGGAAAAAAAAGTTCGTAAAGCAACGTTGACTTACAGTCCGCAGGGTTTGTTTGTGGTATCGTCTGGCTACGAACTAATATCTATGCTTGATGTTTGAGAGCGAAGAAAGAAAGAAAAGTGCCTCTTTCTTTTTCAAATTTCAAGTCATAAAATAAACACCTAAACGAAATACGTTCCCTCTCAATCTATTGTAGTCTTTATCGTAGTCCACGCTGCGTAATGTTGGAACACAAAAAAAATGGAGAAAGTTCAGGAGGGGATGTGCTCCATTATGGCTCGAGGATCTACAGACTCAGACACGAGCATAAGGGCTCGGGCTGGATGGGTTTTGATTGGCAATTTATTTTGCGAGTTGTGTCCTTATTATTAGGCGGGCTACTCTCCCTAATGAGTCGCAATCCGGGGCGTCGTTGCGTGCAGCCCTGCGTGGAGCCATTTCAGACGAAATGAGTGTCGGTCTAGAGATGACAAGCTTTGATGTGACACTTGTTAAATTGAAGTGAAAGGGGACGGTGCATTAGTGTATGATCCAGGAAAGCTTTGTTTTTTTGTTGATTTTCTTCAAGAGAAAACGAAATATAGGCCTATGATCTCGCAGGTTACATTTCAGGTCCGTTGCATATTGTCATGTCTGAAAGCATACAACCCCCCCGGACTGATATTGATATGCCTATACAGTCCAGGATATGACTAGTGGCTAGACTCTTAAGATATTACTATTCATTGTAGCCATTACGTTCCCTTAAATTACCTAAATGTATAGAGAAAACGTTCCCAGACGTGATAGTGACTCACTTCAGCACCACGGACAGTCAGCGCCTCGCCAAACCACAGACTCTTGATGCCAACCATTTGGGCTTTTTGTTGTTGTAATAACCTCTTGATAGGTTTTCATTAATAACATTTGCTTGTATAGCAAACGTCCCCAATTAGTCTAACGAATGCTTATGCTTTTTCGTCGCAACAGTAGGCTAATCGTCGTATCTGACCTATATCATGCCCATTGATAATACAACGTCAACGTGTGATCTGCTATGCTCCATCTCCCATTCTATCTCACTATCTCTCTAGTCAACTGAGACTTTAAGTTTACTAACTAATACATGTTTCTCTGTTTTTGGGGCATGTCCTCCATAAAGCCTGAATGGTCTAGGTAGATAACATCCTTGATGCAGGGCAGCAAGTTAGGGTGTCTCTTATAGCTACCCCCCCCCCCCCCCCCCCCCCCAAAATAAATGAAACGTGTCTAGATCTGTGAGTTATTCTTGTGTTGTATGAGTACAGCACTGTACAACGCATCGTCCAACCACAGATATGTGGGATGAAGGAGGAACAGGAGCCACCCCCTTGTTTCTGATGCAATCATAAGATTTGTGTGTTTGGTGTAAGATGTCATCCTCAAGAAATGACAGGGTGGCGTGGCGCGCAAACTGACATCTTTGTTGATGAACACATCCTGCTGCCTCGCAGCAATGATGATCATTGGTCTTGGTGGAACAGCTTTCAAATTAAATGTTTGCATTCAATATTCATAACACTGAGATATGTATGTCTATGTTTATGTATATCTATATCTCTATATGTGTGTGTAAATTGGCCCAGCCATTCCCAAACATTTCAATGCAAACATAAAGAATTGATTAACTATGTCGTATCCCTATCAATGAACACGACACCTTCCCTCCAATGTGGTGAAGTTGATGTATCCACAGCATGTTCAAACACACACACACACACACACACACACACACACACACACACACACACACACACACACACACACACACACACACACACCACACACACACACACACACACACACACACACACACACACACACACACACACACACACACACACACACACACACACACACACACACACACACACACACACACACACACACACACACACACAGCCACAGGCAGGCGCACACGTCTTGGCGTGAAGGCTGTATGAAATATTCAGAGGGCTGTAATGAGACGGATACACTTGGCTATTCGCTGCGTGTGTTTGCTAAGTGCCCACAATGCCCAGGGGTTGTGTTTTGCCACTGATACAGATGGGCACCTGCTTGACCTTGGCAGCGAAGGCTTTGTTGTGCTAGGTGTGGGTGTGTGTGTGTGCGTGTGTGTGTGTGCATGTGGGTGTGTGCATCAGCCTTTGTATGACATGGATTGTACAAATGTACACAATAAGTGCCCACGTGTGTGTGTGTGTGTGTGTGTGTGTGTGTGTGTGTGTGTGTGTGTGTGTGTGTGTGTGTGTGTGTGTGTGTGTGTGTGTGTGTGTGTGTGTGTGTGTGTGTGTGTGTGTGTGTGTGTGTGTGTGTGTGTGTGTGTGTGTGTGTGTGTGTGTGTGAGTGTCCATTTGTGTAGTTGTGTTGTGGGGTTGTTTTTGTGTTTGAGTGTGAATGCATGTTCAAGTTCAAGTAGAAGTTTTCTTTGTCACATACAAAGTTATACAACTAGCAGTCAAATGTATTGACGGCTTTGACTTTGCTACACAATCAATTCTGGAGTCGCATGATAATTTTAATACGAAAATAAGAGTGAAATGGTATGACTAAAGTGCAATAGGGTGCTATTTATAGAGGATGTAAATTAAATAACAATTAAAGTACAACTTACATTAAAAAATCAATCATGCTATATAATTGATTTTATATATGTATACCAATTATGCTGTGTAACAAACGGTGTGTGTTGTGTGTGTGTGTGGGTGTGGGGGGGGGGGGGGGGGCGAGTGTGTGTGTGTGGGCACACAATGTAATTTTTTTTACAGTTAAACCAATGGGGGGCAGTTGTGTGTGTGCACAAGTTTTTTTGTGTGCGTGTGCATGTGAGTGTGTCCTTTTGTAGTGTCCAGTTAAAAACTGCAACATTTTCTGCATCCTGCATAAATGAGCCCTGGTACCCACTCTCAAAATGTTTTCTGTTTACTATTATTGCCGTTTTTCAGATGAACAGCGGCACACATTAACCATAATAGCCATATTAATAACCATTTTAATTAACTCAAAAGACATCTGAGGCAAGTGGAGGTTTAAAAAAAAACTCTCGGCTGTAGGAGTCCTTGAAGTTCTGGCACCTGCAGAATATGTCAGCCAAACTTGATAGATAAAAATGGTTAGTCTTGTATAAAAACAAATGTCATCTAAAAAGAGGAAAGAATATATTCTTAGACGAGCAAAGTCAGTGTATACTCTGCTGAATAAACACAGGCACAAACTCACCTGTGGTTATTTGTGCATTTATTCATTTTACAACCCGTTGTATTTCTTCAAAGAATAAAGCGCGTCTGAAACACCGTGACTGTTGGAAGCAGACACCCGTGTGGGCGTCAGATTATCTTCTAACCCTGTTGGAGGAAACAGGTTGCGCACCCAGTAACGTAAACATGTTACTAATACGGTGATGATCTTGTGGATGGTCTAGCGGTCAGGGTGTTTGACTCCCTCGCTGGAAGGTTTCTTGGTTCAAACATCAATGTCTGCAGTGCACCTGAAAGCATCCCTGATCAAGAAGCCTAACGACTGCTAATTGATGATTAAATACCCACATGTTGTTTGAACACTGTATATGAACACAGATGGAAAAATTTTCACTCTTTTGAATTGAATAGTGCAGCTTGACTATCTGGCATAATTGAGTTGTTGAGTTTTAATAAGCAAAATTGAAATTCATAATCAATTGATAATCAGAGTCTGCAGACGGCATGATTCACATTATTCCGACTGGCGCCATGCAGTCAGACAACAGACCGATACACAGGAAATAATGCCTTGGAATACAAACGGTAGACACAATTCTATGACATTTATAAGTTGGACTTATGAGAAATATCTCGCAATACGCATTTGCAGTTTCCCTGCAATGATATGTTTCTAACATTATTAGATACGAGGGGAATGCAGAGAATTTTAAACAGTGCCTTCCGAGCTAGAAATTCAGAGTCTGCTCAGTAGCTCCTGAGGTACAGCACATTGTCTGACAAGTGAAGCACTGCGAGTTCGATCTTCCACACCTCCTCTTCCTGCCTCAAGGTATAAGGAGCCAGGAGCGTCCAACTGACCGCTGCTTGACGCCATTGTTGTGACCTGTGTGTGTATGAATGCAGACATTCCATGTCACTTTGAATGGCGACAGTGTCTATAAAAGGGTTAATGAACACAACGTTCACTATTAGAAAGTATTTCCTGTGAGAGTGTGTGTGTGTGTGTGTGTGTGTGTGTGTGTGTGTGTGTGTGTGTGTGTGTGTGTGTGTGTGTGTGTGTGTGTGTGTGTGTGTGTGTGTGTGTGTGTGTGTGTGTGTGTGTGTGTGTGTGTGTGTGTGTGGTGTAGTCAACAATGAATAGCGATGTGTATTGCTTCATTGTTTACATCTATGATATCTAACGACAGATATCTCACATCAACCACTTCAACGGCTGCACGGCAATGAACTTCTTTTCTCATTTACTTTATTTGATCAGGGTGTAAGGTAAACCAATCAACTCAACACTAATAGTTATCGCTACAGGTCACCATGTCTTCCTGGACTGTGTTAAACGTGAAGGTTGATTGTTCAAAGACAGAATGGGAGAGGAATTTGAAAGTAGGTCTGAAGGTCTGAGGTTTAAATCCCACACTATATTCATATATTATATTCATATATTTTTTATTATGTATAAACCAAATTTAAATATCAAGTGCTTTAATGAATAGCTTTGAGCATCCAGACACATAAGCCATTTGAATTAACAGATAACCCTATAAAAGCAGAAATCATCCCAAGTGTTTTATTGCCAAATTTGGCGTTCAGTCAGTGTATCACTGGCATGGACACAGCAACAGAAAAACAGACAACAGATTTCACATCTGACCAGATATTAGAACCAACTGGACACTGTCCACCTGAAAGGGCAGTTATAAGGGCAGGCCGAGGCCCCGGGCCCAAAGCGCGACACGCACAAAGTCACACAAAGAACAGGGTTGGCCTAAGTCCAACCCAGGAGGAGAGCTTTAATCACCTGGTGACCTGGCATCGGGAAAACAATCCTTTTTCATGGGGCTTGTCCAATTAGATTGAAGGGGCGTGATCAAAACTAAACCACCCATAACAGCTGCCACTACGATAAATAGCAGGTACAACTCTCGCTTCTTACACTCCCAGAGCAAAAACCCACTTTGACGCAAACATCTTCAACCGAGATGCGACTGCAAAGCATCAAGTGTGTCAACGGTTCAATTTCTTACCCTCCTCCTCCCCTGCTGCCAAAAACTGTCCAGTTTCACTATTGATGATCCGGGCCAGTTTAGATCCCGTCGCATTGTACTAAAGCGCCCGGTGAATGTGTAGTCGGTCGGTGGCAGTTGGGAAACGGAGCGGGGACACGAGCGGGAGTGTTGATCCATCGCTCTCAGGAGTGAAGGTCACCGGGAGGCGGAATGCGCTCTGCCAGGCGGCAGCCTGACTTCCGCGCAGGGAATTAAACAAATGAAACGCCCTGGCTCAGGCTGTAAATCTTCCGGTGTATCGTTGAGGACCCACGCAACAGCTTCCTCTCCTCCTCGCCCTCCACACAGACTCCTGCCTTTACCCCGCCCGGCATGCCTTCTGTTGGTTCAAGAGCATCCTGTCCAATCAGTAGGACATACTGCATCTCCCATCTATCATACATTGGATTAAATAGTTTCAAATTTTGCCACATTTTGTGGCTTGATTTTCTTTGGATATATTGATATTATACCCGAATGGTTATATAGTTAGGCATAGTTTTACAGTAATGCGTTGTATTCAATGCTCCTTTAAATCGTTTGTACTTAGTTTATTGTTTATTATGATCGCCACCCACTTGTATCAAAAGCCACCTTCATTAAATACCGATACAGATACAGTAAGGAGCAGGTAGAGGCGGTTTAGATGCGGCCTGCTGAAAAATAACCACAGGTTGTCCTTGGGCATCGGGGATTGAACGCAAAATCTTTTGGCTTTGGTGTGAAACACCCTAACCACTAGACTAGACTTCCTACCTGTGTTACGGCCCTATAACCCACGCATGCTGCACTATAACCAACGTGCACAACTGTGGCAGTCAAATCGGCGGTTCCTTATTCCGCCCCATGCCCCGTTCATTTACATAACACAAGAATAACAGTTCATCCTGAGAGACAAACAGGCCGACAAAGTGTGCATTACTGCTTCGTTTCATCGTCGCTTCAATGGCCCTCTTGAATAGCGTGTGCGCGTGTCACTGGTTATTACAGTAGAGCGATATACGCCCCATCATGAAATTGTGTTGTATGAGGCTCATTCAGCGCAAAGAGACCTGCGCCGTAAAAGAGATGTGCTTAAGGATGTGTGTAGGACAACCGAGAGCTCTTGAACAGCCCCACTGTTGGCTCCCCACTCTCTCATGCACAATCCCCAATGTGCTTTCATGTAGCCCGCCTCCCCTTCATCAGAGAGAGAGAGGTTGTTTCCGTGCATGTGTGTCTGTGTAGCGGTGTGTATTGTGTATTTGTGTAATTTATTGTAAGTGTGTGTGTATTGGTGTGTTTTTGTGCAGATCCCTGTGTGCACACATGTGTGTGCATTTGTGTGTGTGTGTGTGTGTGTGTGTGTGTGTGTGTGTGGGTGTGTGTGTGTGTGTGTGTGTGTGTGTGTGTGTGTGTGTGTGTTGTGTGTGTGTGTGTGTGTGTGTGTGTGTGTGTGTGTGTGTGTGTGTGTGTGTGTGTGTGTGTCTATGTGCATGAGGAGTCCAACCATGAAGAGGGTCGGCTGTGTCTGTGTGCCGCCATTAATGTGCAGCGCGGGCTTTGCTTGCATTGCTGCACCTGTTTCTGGGTCACTGTCTTAACATGACACACACACACACACACACACACACACACACACACACACACACACACACACGCGCGCATACGCGCACGCGCACGCGCACGCACACGCACACGCACACGCACAGCACACACACACACACACACACACACACACACACACACACACACACACACACACACACACACACACACACACACACACACACACACACACACACACGTGCACACACAGAGAGAGTGATATTATTGTGTGCTTGGGGCAGTGTTAGTGCCGGTCAGTTGGCTGTGTGGTAGCCCAGGGAAAAAAAGATAGGTGAATGATTTTAAGTGCCACCAGTAACTCAGGGAGGTGCCAAAAATGTAGGCAGCAAGCACTGATTGGACGGCTCAGTAGGGAACACTCTGTTGAGAGGAACTGCACGAGATCTTTGCCCTAAAAAGTTCCCAGGGGATGGGGGGGGTGTGGGGGCAGGGGGCGGGGGTTGTGGCTGTGATCGTTTGTCCAGGCTGCCATTGCTTTCTTTTTATTATACATATGCTATGCTAATGTGTGCACGCACCACAAGACTGAAAAACAGCTTCTTCCCCATCAAATTCCCCATCCTCAAATTGTTGAACATGGCCTGACACCAACCCTCCCCCCTGACCCATAATCACACATACACACACAAACACACTATTACAACACACACATAAACATCCCCATACACCCACTACAACATACACACCAACACACAAATATACACTACAACACACACACAAACGCACCCATACACCCACTGCACACACACAATCACATCCAGAAATCCACTAAAACCCACACACAAACACACCAATACACACAATAAGACACACACAAAAACACACACATATATCCACGACAACACACACAAGCACACAAATACATCCACTAATACACGCCCATAAATCCCTTACAACACAAACAAACGCAACCATGCACACACTAAATCACACACAAACGCACCCCTTCAACAGCACGCACACTAAAACACACACACAAACGCACCCCTACACCAACTACAACCAGAACAAACAAACGCACCCATACACCAACTACAACCAGAACAAACAAACTACACCCATACACCAACTACAACCAGAACAAACGAACGCACCCATACACACACTACAACCAGAACAAACAAACTACACCCCTACACCAACTACAACCAGAACAAACAAACTACACCCATACACCAACTACAACCAGAACAAACAAACGCACCCATACACCAACTACAACCAGAACAAACAAACGCACCCATACACCAACTACAACCAGAACAAACAAACGCACCCATACACCAAGTACAACCAGAACAAACAAACTACACCCATACACCAACTACAACCAGAACAAACAAACGCACCCATACACACACTACAACCAGAACAAACAAACGCACCCATACACCAACTACAACCAGAACAAACAAACACACCCATACACACACTACAACCAGAACAAACAAACGCACCCATAGACATACACAAACGCACACATATATCCGCTAACAAACGCACCCATAGACATACACAAACGCACACATATATCCGCTACAACACACACACAAACGCACTCATACACACACTACAACAGTTACACAAACGCACTCATACACCAACTACAACACACACACACACAAGCACACAAATACATCCACTTATTCACACACACAAACACTGCCATAAATCCTATTCAACACTAATGCATCCATACACACACACACACACAAACACACACAAACGCACCCATACAATAAAGCACACACACATACAAACGCATATACCATTCCCCCGAAACCGACTGAACCCTCTACCATGTTATTGTTAGATTGTAAACTGCTAATTATGTATTGTTTATTAATACACCGGTGGCTCTTTGAGTACCACTGTTGTTTTCATATTGTTCTTTCGAAAGTGTTTTTAATATAAGGCTGTGCCTTCGTAATCTAGTTGTGTTGACAACAAAGTTTCTTACCTTGAGTGCCAATGCTACGCTATGCAGTTATGCTAATCTGTGTCATCATCACCTGTTCTTAATTCCATGTAGTCCATAATAATAATAATAATAATAATAATAATAATAATAATAATAATAATAATAATAATAATAATAATAATAATAATACATTTAATTTAGAGGCACCTTTCAAGTCGCCCAGGGTCACCTTACAAAGTATGAGTATAAAGTCTTGTAAAAAAAAAAGACATTGTCATAAAAACAAGTGAAGTGCATAGTGTCCAGTTAAAAGGTGAGTTTGTCCAGTTGTCCACCTATCCAGTTTGAACAGGTGAGTTTTGAGTTGTGACTTGAAAGTTGTGATGGTGTCTGACTGTCTTATGTGGGGGGGGGGGGGAGTTCCAAAGACATGTTCTATAGCGGGGGCAAGCCACAGCTTGGCACGATTATCTCTCCCTCCCTCATCAAGGGACTCTGTTCTCTTCATGGATGTCTCCTGTCCGTTCGTTATTAATTTGTTTGAGGGAGGGACACACAGAGATGTTGGCTTCTGATGACCATTAGCATTTCCATGACATGGCTGTCTATCTCTCTGGGGCGGTCACTCATTGGGATTAGGGAAAGGTCTCCAATGTCTTCAAGGACCGAGCGCTGCATACAAATGTCAGAGCTCCCTCATAAACACACACACACACACACACACACACACACACACACACACACACACACACACACACACACACACACACACACACACACACACACACACACACACACACACACACACACACACACACACACACACACACACACACACACATATAGACACACACTCACACACAAAATACACAGACACACACACACACACACATCTGAATACACACAGACACATAGATACACACATCAACACACTCACACACACGCACACACACCACACACACAGACACACACACAAACACATGCACACACAAACACATGCACACACAAACACACACACACACACACACACACACACACACACACACACACACAACACACACACACACACCACACACACACAACACACACACACACACACACACACACACACACATATACACACACACACACACACACGACAATACACACACACACATACAACACACACTCACACACAAAATACACAGACACACACACACAAACACCACACATCTGAAATACACACAGACACATAGATACACACATCAACACACTCACACACACACACACACACACACAGACACACACACAAACACATGCACACACAAACACACACACACACACAACACACACACACACACACACACACACACACACACAACACACACACACACACACACACACACACACACACCACACACACACAACACACACACACACACACACACACACACACACACACACACACACACACACACACACACACACACACACACACACACACACACACACACACACACTTTTGACTTGGCAGTCAATCAGCAGCTGTCCATGTAAGCCTGTCCACTCTGGAGTATTGAAAACAAGAAAGACAGAGTCGTGTCATTATCCTTTGAATAATAAAAACTGAAATGAACTCTGAACCGTAATCCTGGCCTCTGGAATCATAAAGAAATGCTAATCACATTAATAAGCCTGCAAGTGTACAATATTGCCCCTGTGGCCAGCAGCAGGGCAAGCCTTGAGTGGGACTGGTGGAGGGACTATCAGCCTTATATCATATTGTCAGCCCTTTTCTTTCTCTCCTTCTGTGCAATTGTGCCTGAGGGGGGAAAGGCTCCCAGAGGTTTCTGCCTCTGACTCTAAGCAAGACTGACATGTCTCTGACAACACCTAGATCCCTGCACACACACATGCGCGGCCGGGCGCACACACACACACACACACACACACACACACACACACACACACACACACACACACACACACACACACACACACACACACACACACACACACACACACACACACAACACACACACACACACACACACACACACACACACACACACACACACACACACATACACACACAAACACACACACTCGAGCACACACATCCGGACACACACATGCACACTCACACATACCCACACAAACACACACATGCACTCTCCCTCCCTCTTCCTGTTTTCCTCTGTCTCGTCTTCCTTCACACACCCTTATTTTGTGTTCTCTCTCCCTTTTCCTCTCTCTCGCCCCTTCTCCTTCTCTCTGACTCTGTCCCTCTTGCCCCTTCTCTCTCCCTCTCTCCGTCTCCCTCACGCTATCCTATCCTCCTTCTCGTCCTCTAGCTTACAGACATGTCAGCAAAAGAAACAAAGAGGTAAACACGGGGGGAGGGAATCAATATCAACAAACATGGCGGTATATAAAGGCTCGGCTCTGCTCGGCGTACGCGACAGATGCTAATTGTAGCGGACGTGTGCGGTCATCTGGTCCACATCCCAGACACAACACCAAGTGAGTGGTCCTCCTGGTCTGAGAGGGAGAGGGAGAGGGTGAGAGGAGAGGGAGGGAGAGAGAGAGAGAGAGAGAGAGAGAGAGAGAGAGAGAGAGAGAGAGAGAGAGAGAGAGAGAGAGAGAGAGAGAGAGAGAGAGAGAGAGACAGAGAGAAGAGAGACAGACAGAGAGAGAGACAGAGAGAGAGAGAGACAGGACAGAGACAGAGACAGAGACAGAGACAGAGACAGAGACAGAGAGAGGTCAGAGAGAGGGGGGAAGGGAGCGAGAGAGGGAGAGAGAGAGAGAGAGAGAGAGAGAGAGAGAGAGAGAGAGAGAGAGAGAGAGAGAGAGAGAGAGAGAGAGAGAGAGAGAGAGAGAGAGAGAGAGAGAGAGAGAGAGAGGTCAGAGAGAGGGGGGAAGTGAGAGTGACAGAGAGAGAATGAGAGAGACAGAGAAGGTGAGACAGAGAGAGCAGAAGAGGGAGAGAGAAAAGGGAGAGAGAGAGAGACACACCTTAGAGAAGGTAGGAGTATTTTAGGGAGGCCTTCAAGTTCACCTGAATGTCTATTTATTATTCCTGGGCGACAGGATGCATTGGTGGTTTGGTGGTGAGTTTTGGCGCAGGAGGTTCACACCTCCTGACCAATTTTTCCTCTCCACGACCTTGCATTTCCCTGCTCGATGAATCTTTTATGAGCATGGCAATGTGGGCTTCTGCGTAGAAGATCGGAATATAAATACGGCTGTTGCGCCCTGAGCCTGGCTTTTTCTCTCTGTCTGTCTCTCTCTCTCACCCTCTCTTTCTGTCTCTCTCTCTGTCTCTCTCTCTCAGTATCTCTCTCCCTCTCTCTGTCTCTCTCTCCCTCTCTCTGTCTCTCTCTCTCACCCTCTCTCTCCCTCTCTCACCCTCTCGCTCTCTCTCCCTCTCTATCTCCCTCTCTCTGTCTCTCTCTCTATCTTTTTTCTACTGTTTGCGTCTCTCTCTCTCTCTCTCTCTCTCTCTCTCTCTCTCTCTCTCTCTCTCTCTCTCTCTCTCTCTCTCTCTCTCTCTCTCTCTCTCTCTCTATACTATATATATATACATATATATATATATATATATGGCTGTCTCTGTCTCTGTCTCTCTCTCCCGCTGTCTCTCTCTCTCCCTCGCTGGCACAAAAGCTTTCGTGAGCTGACAGAAAAGGGGAAACTGGCCCGATCACACCTGAGTGCTTTTGTTATATTGCTCCACCTTTTATGGTCCAAACATACATTTTCATATCAGAGAGAAGTGCGCAGTGGCATCGACTGCCTGACTGACTGACTGACTGACTGACTGACTGACTGACGCTGAGTTCTGTTTCAATGCCCATTTTCTTTTCTATTTAAGTTGATCTTTCAGGTTTTTTGTCAAACTCTCCGCCTGGATATACAATTTCGTTTAGCGGGCAGGGCTTTCATTGTTGCTTGTAGAAGCTGTTATATTAAAGGCTCCCCAAACTGAGTAACAGTCATGAGTGGGAATTGAGAGTACTATCAGCTGGTGACACCTGAATGAGAAAAATGGAAGGCGACTGAAGCAGTACGGGACATTTAATTTGAAAATGATTCCTCTGGAAGTTGTCTCTCTTACGGTGGTCCTTGTCTTTTTGAATTATTCGGTGACTTGTGTGACGTTTTAAACTCGTATTGGCGCTTCCATATTGGCACACCCATTCGCAACCACAAAAGTAAATACACACACACACACACACATACACACACACACACACACACACACACACACACACACACACACACACACACACACACACACACACACACACACACACACACACACACACACACACACACACACACACACACACACACACACACACACACAATCTCTCTCTCTCTCTCTCTCTCTCTCTCTCTCCCTCTCTCTCTCTCTCTCTCTCTCTCTCTCTCTCTCTCTCTCTCTCTCTCTCTCTCTCTCTCGCTCTCTCTCTCTCTCTCTCTCTCTCTCTCTCTCTCCTCTCTCTCTCTCCTCTCTCGTCTCTCTCTCTCTCGCTCTCTC
>OLKM01001604.1:87094-89594 GCA_900291075.1 Melanogrammus aeglefinus
GTGTTGTGTTTGTGTGGTGTGTTGTGGGTGTGTGTTTGTGTGTGTGTGTGAGTGCTTGTGTGTGTGGTGTGCGTGCTGTGTTGCGTGCGTCCGTGCGTGTGACACGCTGGGGTTGTGTGTTGCGCGCGCGTGTGTGGTGTGTGGTGCTGCGCGACGTGAGAAGCGACGAGGAAACCTCTTAAGTGTTGAAGCACTCTGTCGCGCGTTGTGCTCAGAGGCAACACAAAAACAAACACACAAAGGACAAAACACACACCCATGCACAAAACCAAAGAAAATAAAACTACCGAACATAATAGGGTTCCTACGTTTTTTCGCAGGTCCCCTAATAAAACAAAGGCAAACACTGGCATCAATACACACCAACACCAGGTGAAAGTACCAACATGCATTGCCAGTGCTGTCATTATAATTGATTTATCAATCGAATTAAATGTGTATTGCTGCGGAGGAGGCTTCTGTTATTCTGCAGAACTCACAGGTGGCCGTTCAGCCCACCCCCCCCCCCCCCCCCCTATTAGACCCCCCACCAAAAAGCCTACACAACCCAGGCTGGTACTGACGTGACTCAGCATCACATGCGTGTTGGTACGTTTTCATTCTTTTTTTCTTTTTCATGAATCATCTCTGATTCAATAATTTAGCACACACAAACGACAACTACAAACCCGTGAAATCAGATTCCTGTCATTATAGCGCAGGCAGGGTTCAGGTTGCTCAAGGATGCGTCAAGGGTAGACTTCTGACCATGGGGTTGGAACCCAGAACCTTTTCATTGGGTATGTATGTCAGTATAGATCCATGTGTAAATGCATAGGCCTGCAGAGGTATATGTAGGGGCGAGGCTTTGGGGAACAGAGATGGGTAGGGCCGTGACACATCATACATTGGTGGGAGTGCAACAGGTTTTCTTAAGTGGATTTTAGTGGAACATCAGAGAGAGAGCGGCGGGGGGGTGGGCTATCTGTGGTGTGGGGTGGGGGTGGTAGGGGTGGATGGTGGGGTGGAGGTGGGGTGGAGTGGTGTGGGTGGTGGGGAGGAGTGCGAGAGGAGGTGGGGGAGGAGGTGAACCAGAAGCAGCAGGCAGGTACAGCTAGCCGGCGGGGGTTCCGGCAGCTGGCGAGAGCAGATCAGAACAGTAGGAAATGGGAAGGTTTGAAGGAGAAGCGGCGACAAAGTGCAAAAAAATATGAAGGGTGGTGGGAGGGTGGTGGGAGGGTGGGCTCGGTGCGAAGGCCCGCGGGGGGGGCTATTACCCGTCCAGTCCTAATGAAGAAAAGAAGAAGAAGAATTAGACAAGGAGCGTGATTATACCCCCCCTTCACCGGAGCTGCCACTCCTTACAGATCGTCTTTAATGAGCCTGATGTCCCCCTGAATCAATATTGCCCCAACTTTGAGGAGACAACGTGCGGCGTGTTCCCTGGGTTTGGGGGGGGGGGGGGGGGGGGGGTTGCTGCATGGGGAAATATCAAAAACAAAAAGTGCAGCGCCCGCCGAGCGAAGCTGGGTGTTTGACAGACAAGAGCAGGAAATGATGGGATCCCGACGTTCCCATGGGAGTCGTAAGAGGGAGGGAGACGCTCCTCTCCATCTAATGAGAGTATGGTGGGGGCCGTGCGCACGGACGTGCGTTTCAGTTTTTTATTGGATTTTTCTTTTACCCGCAGAGACTGGCACAAAAAGGTAGCCTCTGTTGTACCCGGTGTGCGCCGCGTGTTAAAGGAAGCCTGCCTCTGCGTGCCGTGGTGCGGGATGCAGAAGAGATGTAGAGCTGATATGCCGTGTGTTCCTGTGTGACGTACAGCCTCTGAGCTCCGTACCATGTGTAGAAAGGAGAGCGAGTGGGGGAGAGGTAGGGAGAGAGATAGGGAGAGAGAGAGAGAGAGAGAGAGAGAGAGAGAGAGAGAGAGAGAGAGAGAGAGAGAGAGAGAGAGGGGAGAGAGAGAGAGAGACAGAGAGAGAGCAGAGAAGAGAGAGAGAGAGAGAGAGAGAGAGAGAGAGAAGAGAGAGAGAGAGAGAGAGAGAGAGAGAGAGAGAGAGAGAGAGAGAGAGAGAGAGAGAGAGAGAGAGAGAGAGAGAGAGAGAGAGAGAGAGAGAGAGAGAGAGGGATTGAGAGAGAGAGAGACTCTTTGTTATTCCTGCGTGTATCCGCTGTATGACAGGAGGCTCGGCTCATTATCCCATCATGTCAGCACACATGAGAGAGGGTCTGGCACTGCATCCCCCCACCACCACCACCACCACCACCACACCCCACCACCACCACCACCCCCTCACCCAACACATCCCTCCACCCTTCATGGTGTCTCCAGCGCCGATTGCTCCGGGCTACATTAAGGCTGGAAGGCTGATGAAAAGGTATTCACCAGAGGGGGGGCTTCCTCTTCCATCCTCCCCATACCCCCCCCCCCCCTCACCCCTACACACACAAACACACATAGAAACACACACACACACACACATACACACACACACACACAAACAAACAAACGCACACA